>RJWM01002607.1:0-125896 GCA_004363535.1 Dasyprocta punctata | reverse complement strand
TAAACCAGGCTCCTCCCCTACCGAGAAACCTCACTGTATATAGCTGCTGCCACCCCAGGGAGGTAGGCCATATCTCCCAAACCTGCACGTGTGGGCTGCTCATAAATTTTCCTTTCAAACAGCACAGTACAGAACCATCTGCAGGGCAGAAACCTGGCAGATAGTTACTCAGCCAGATGACCAAGGGAAATATCTTCATGCTGATAATATATGCCACTGATATGATGTGACAAGAGGGGAATGTTACCTTTGTGGTCCTCCTCTCCAAACCCATAACCCCAGTCCCACCATCTAAAAAAGCCCCAGTAGAGCAACATTCTACAAAACACCTAATCAGTACTCTGCAAAACTATCAAGGTCATCAGAAACAAGAAAAGTCTAAGAAGTAGTCACACCAGAGGGGACTAAGAAAAGTTGACAACAGCATGTAAAATGGGATCCTGGATGGGATCCTAGAGCAACACGAATAGGTAAAAACTAAGGAAATCTGGATAAAGTGTGGACATTAGTTAACAATAATGCATTTGTACTGGTTTGTTGGTTGTTATAAATGAACTTCATTGATGTTAGATGTTAACAATAAGGGAAACTAGATGCAGGGTAGATGGGAACTCTATATTATCTCTGCAACTTTCATATAAACATAAAACTAATCTAAAATGTTTATTACAAGGCTGAACTTTAGGGCCTTCTGGAGGCCTCTGAGGATGCAGTTCAGTGGGACCTGCTGGCTCTCCTGTTCCGGCCTCAGTTTTATCACCCAGGTTCCCCTCCTGTGACACCATATCTGCACAGTCTTCTGTGATCCAGTGGTTTACGGCACTTTGCTCCTGTGCCGTCCTCTGCTGAGAGCATCCCTGATCTTTCTTCTTTTCCATCTGGTTCATACATGTAAGTGCATTTATAATCACTCAGCCTTGACCTCTCCAAGAGCAGTTTCTGAGTATTAATTATTCATTATCAATACTTTCATATTTACCCTAAACCCCACCTACTTCTTCAGTTCATTACTGTCTACACATACAGGTCTAGCAAACTTCTCTGAACACCTTCCAAATTAAGCATCCTTTACCTTTTGCTTCTTGCCACTTGGCTCATCCTACAGCACACCAAGGTATTAAATATTTTTAGAATGGATGGATGGGTAAGTGCATGGAGAGATAGTTGGGATGGAGAAAGTGATGTGGTGAATTATTCTATATGAATATTATATAAATTACAACAATGAACTTTCTGCCAGAAAACTTTTTTAAATATGTGAAGTCAGATGTGCTGTAACTACATCACATGAACTCCTTAGACCAGATTTCTTCTCCTCCATGCAGTCTATAGCAAGTCTGCTTGCTGATTCGCTTGTGTTCTGATGGGCACCAGAATTTCACTTTTACAGATGATCTATGTGGAGCATATTTTCCTTATCAGACTCTGTGTCCCAAATAACAAAAGCCATATCATCTCTGTGTGATAAAATGGCAGGGGAGGGGGAGGAAAAGCACAAGTCAGAATTCCTGTAGTGAGACCACTGTCTTTATTGTGGAAGATGACCAGGTAAGGGATAGGAGTGGACACATATCCACGACCACTCCTCTGATTTAAGGACCTCTCTGGTTACTGATGCCCCACTCAGAGGGGGCAAAAACCTTTCTTTCTTTGTCTTCTGCCACAGGCTATGTAAGGAGGGGTTGGCAGTCCGTCAGTGACTGACTAACGGATACAGGGCTTCCGTTTGGGGTTTCAGAAATATCTTCAGACTAGACAGTAGTGATGGCTGAACATCACTGCAAGTGTACTGAATATCCTTGATGGTAAATTTTTTGAAATGCATATTTAATCAGCACTTAAAAAAACATTAAAATACAGGGTCCCTTGTTAGACTTACGTAAAGGGATGAAATGAGGTAATCATAAAAACAGTACAGCACGGGGCATGGCTCACAGCAGATGATCAACGAATGTCTGCTGGTACAGAAATCCTAAGATTCCTGCTGGACAGTGATGAGAACAAACCCTTCTACCAGGAGATTCAAGAATACATACTTCTATTGACTGAGTTCAAACTAATATTCTTTGGAATACTCCTAAGTCTGGCTCTTTGCCATAATATTACACACATTATTGAATGCTCATGACAACCCACTGTCTTCCCACAAGTCAGAAGCTTGGACCAAAAAAGTTTGAGTGCTGGGTGTCTTCATATATGCCTGTAATCCCAGCACTGTGGCCCTCTGTGGCAGGAGGATCCCAAATTTCAGTCCACTTAGCAATTTAGCAAGACCTTGTCTCAAAAAAAAAAAAAAAAACCACAAACAAACAAACAACAACAACAAATATATATGGCTTTGACTTTGGGACTGACTAAACAACAAACAACTCAAAAAACATCTTCCCTAATTGGCATGGCCACGGACTGAGACATAAAACTAGTGAGTACAGCATTTATTAAAAATATTTAAGTGTGCTAGATTAATGAGGAGCTCTTTTGGCTGGATTATAGCATTAGTGGAAGATTGAAACATTTAAAAATCCATTCATTTGGTTAATTTATTTTTTTCCTTATTAACCCCTCAGATTTATATTATTATTTATTTTTTTACACTAGGGAGACAATATGATATATACAAATGTGAGTCTGATTTATTTCACTTATGAGTATAGTCTCAAGTTGCCTCCATTTACCTATAAAAGCCTCAAGATCATCCTTTTTATAGTTGAGTAATACTCCATTGCATAAAAATACCACATTTTTTTCATCCATTCTGCAGTTGATGTACATTTTGGTTGCTTCCAAGATTTAGCTATTACAAATTGTGCTGCTATAAACATGGGTACACATATGTCACTGTGACGTGACATTTTCAATTTTTCTGGGAAAATACACAGAAGGGGAATAGCTGGATTGAATGGGATTTCGAATCATACTTTAGAAACACTAAATCTACTGGAAGACAAGGCAGGTAGAAATCTTGAAAACATAGGGGTAGGTAAAGAGTTCATGAACAAAATACAAACTGCACGGGAAGTACTTCAAAGAATCAACAACTGGGATCTCATTTTATTAAAAATTTTTTGCACTTTAAAAGAAATCACCCATAAAGTGAAAAGAAAAGCCATGGAATGAGGAAGAATTTTAGCCAACAGTCCCTCAGACAAAGGACTTATATCCAGAACATATAAAGAATTGAAAAATGTCAGGGCCCTTGGCTAATTTATTTTTAAGCACCAACTCATCCTAAATAATTATTTTAGACTCTGGGACAAAACCATGATAACAAATGGCCCTTGCCCAAGAGAAGTTCATGTATGATGGGGAGAAAGTAACTAGGTAAAGGTAACATTATAATATAAGTTTCACACAGGCAGAACTTACCAAAGTTCTCAGCTTCCATGAGAGTGTCCAACCATAATGTTACTATACTTATTAGTGGGATCAATGCAGGGAGGAAGGAAGGAAAGTCTGAGGCTCAGCTGAGAATAGCACTGAAGAATGATCTTCCTTTCTCCAAGAATCAAGACTAAAATTTTCCTGAGAAGGCACATTATCTGCCTTCTGCTGTGTCCCCCAGTGGTTACCTGGTAGGCTTGTGAGGCCTTCTCACCATTTGTCCATCCATTTCCTGCTCACCTGTTGAATAATGCCTTGTGCTAGGCTCTGCAGGTGTAAAAGATGACAGAATAGGTAGTTCCTGCCCTCTTTGTAGAGGAAGAGGAAGAAACATCCAGCGATGCAACGTCACTGCAGACCATCCAAGCATTAGAGAAGAGAACTCTAGGGCACTGACTGAGAGAGAAAAGCAGGCTGAGCAGAGACTGCTTTCTATGATCTGATCGGGAAAGGCTTGTCTGAGAACACAATCCTTAAATCAGTAGCCACTGAATGAGCATAGGTTGAGGAAAGCAGAGGCAAGAGGGCTGTGCCGAGCCCTGGAGACCCCAGAATGTTCAGTATAAGAAAAAGACTGAACCGGTGGACTAAGGATGAGCAGGGTATGGGCAGACCGAAGGGGATGCAGTTCTGCCTTTCAGTCAAAGGTCTCCTGTCCACCCACTGCAACACACCAGGTGACACCCATACTGTTAACAGCAAGGGGTGCCAGAAGAAGCACCTCCTTGCTCATCTTCCCTGCAGCTCCTGAGGGCTATGCTGTCCATTCCCGCATCTTTCTTAGCATAGGACAGATCATCATCCACCACTCGGGCTGTCTGCCATCAGAATAAGAACAATCATACAGACCCTTGACTTCCATGAAGTGCCGGGCTCCATGCTGTGCATTTTATTACCTACATAAGAAGAAGGCAATGGTTTTACTTTTACTACTATTGCTGCCGCTGCTAACGTCGTTACTATTTCCCCATTATAAAGATAGGAAAACTGAGTCTCCGAGGATCCAAGTTGCTTCGAAGCAAAAACAAAACAAAACCCTTCATATATGCTTGCACGAACATCTGAACAAAGGTTTTATGCCTCCATCATTTGGTCTTTACCATTAGATATTAACTCTTATAAATCAGATTTGTTTTGGTGCACGACTTAGTCAATGAAAAAGCTATTGTGTAATGATTGTGTGCTGGGCACACTCCCAGGTGTGGGGGAAACAGAATTAATACAAAGGAGTCCTGGTTTTAAAGGGAGAGACACGTAAGTGTCATCATAGAACACGACGTATCCATCGTGCAAAGATCAATAAGGAGCTACGCAGATTTGGATTTGGTGGGAGTGACACATGTAACTGGGACACTACCCAGAAGAGACTGAGCAACAAAGACAGCAAAAACCTTCCCAGAAGATCAAATGAGAGGAAGAAGAATGATACTGGAATGTAAAGCAACATTTGTGTGGAAGTACCTGTAATGTTCATGGAACAGTTAAGTCGTTTGGAAAGAGGGGTAGGTAAAATGGAAGGAGAAGAAAAGACCAAATTATAAGAGGTCTTAGAATCAGTTTCAGATTCGGGTCTTTCTTCTGAAGGTAATGGGGAGCGTGCAACCTTGTTAAGCAAGGGGGTGCAGGGTCCATTTCACACTTAGCAAAGACCAAGCCTGCCAGACCTCACCAGTGGTTCTCCAAGTGTGGTTCTCAGACGAGCAGCATCAGTATCTCTTGGGAAATTGTTAGAATGCAAATTCTTTGGTCCCACCTCAGACCTACTGAATCGGAAACACTGAAATTTTTAACAAGCCCTCCAGGGGATGCGGATGCATGCTCAAGTCTGAGACTCACAGTCCTGCTCCACATTCTGCAGACTTCTGCATACACCCCCCCCCCGCTTCTGCATACACCCCTCTAGCACAGCATCAGCAGACATTGTGTCACTCTGGCTTCTAACTTGGAAGTGGATCTGCTGCTAGTCTAGGTCCTCCCAGAGAACAGGTGAAATATGTATAGGTCGGGCCACGCCCTCTTTTCGGTGTTGCCTCACAGCCTCTAAGACCAAGGCAGTCATCTAATACAGTGTGCATCGAACTCTGCTGGAGAAACTCTCCCTCTTGGTGTATCTGTTTGACTGGAAGAACAGCAGCCCTTCCCTATCTCCTTCATTGGCTTTCCAGTTATTCAGGCAGCCAGGTAACAGGCTGCTCAGGAACTCACACTGCTGCTTGCAAACTATCATGAGCTAAGAGCTGGGTGAAGGCATTCGGAGGTGGTGAGTTAACAGGAAAACAGGCCCAACTTGGGAGCCTGGGTCCATGGTGCCCCAGAGCTGGGTATTAAGTGTGACTGGCCCTCCCCTCTAATCACCTCTTGTTAGCCGCAACTATAGGCAAATTGCTAGCAAGGATTAAGTAGGGAGCCGATGCCAGGATCACTGTCAAGAAGAAAAAAGACTCAATTTGTAGCGCAATCATGACTCTGTAATCACTTCTTGAAGAGCTCTTTTTGGGCTGTGTTGGCCTGGCGAAGGTGTGGACCCAGCCTAGGCTCCAGTGGGCCTAAAGCGCATGCGGCTTTGTCTCCAGCATATTAAAATGATTACTCCCCTAAAAGAGATAAGCCTAGCTATTAACAGGGCTTTGCCTCAACAGTCTCTCCCGACATCCAAGGCCCAAATGCCGCTGTGAACAAATGAACACCGATATGCATAAACAATTGATCTGAGCTTATGAATAGAACACATTTCTCTGAACACACGGGGGAAGCTGGGAAAAAGCTTTATGGGGGGGAGCAAAGACCCTTTTCATTTACCTCTGTGTGTACACTGCCTGCAGCAAATAGAAACAAATTAACACGGCAGTATTTTAAGAATGGCTATACAATACTGCGTTTGGGAGGTGGGTGCTGGAAGGGGGTGCTGTCTTGCCCCAATTTAGGGGAAGCTTTTTTTTAAAAGGGAGAAGGCGTCTTCTGTTTTCCAAATGTTTGGAGCTTTAGCCCAGGTAGATTAATATCTATTTTCAAAGCTCATTCTAAGACATGAAAACTTCATTATTTTTGGACATTTCTCTAGAGACCTTTGGTAACAGAATGAATGAGAGGAACCCATGTCATTTCTGAAAAAAGAAAAACATTCTGCAACTTTGAAACAAAAGACAGGGATAGAAACAAGGTGATATTTAAGGAGGAAGCATGACTCATTCAGATGTAAATGCAGTTGTAAATCCTTCCAAGAAAGGTGTCTTGCCTCTGAAATTCTCAAGTAAAAGAGGTTTTGAGGAAGTTTCCTAGTACATGATACTCAGGAAAGAAGGCAAGAAGGAAATGAGGAAGAAAAGAAGCAAATAAAGGATGGAGGGAGAGAAGGAGGGAGGAAGGGAGGAAGCAAAAACAAGAAGAATAACAGTCAGGAAAAGCCAGTTCCAATCCTTGCTACTCAATAAATACCGTTTTTTATAAAATATCATAGTGTTTAAAAAAAAATCTTCTCTCATTAAATCTGTATTTTCTAAATGACCATTAAGCAGGGTTGGAATTTTAGCAAGCTGCAGAAAAAAGATTCTTCAAGACATAATTTCTACATTTTTTCTATAAATGTCCAAATGAGATCATTTCTCCTACCAGTATATACACTTTTGATGGAATAAAAATTAAAACTCAAAAATCAGCACTCAGTATACTCAGTACAGTAAGATTTTTTAAAACCTCTTTTTTGTTTCAAAATAATAATCACAGAAGACTAGGCTGTATTTGCACCATCTTTATTTCAAATAATATTCCTCTTTGTGCCTAAACTTCCAAGTATTCTGTCACTGCTGGAGCATAGTTTTTTATATGCTCTTCTCCAGTTTCACCCCACTAGTGATTACTCAGTCAAAATAATGCCTGTTATTCTCAGATACAATTTGAAATCTGAAGAAAAATTAATTGGAGATTCTCAGTGATAATCTGGTTGCTCTAACTCTATTTATTTTGTTTTCTACAGCTGCAAACTGTCAAACTAAAATGTTGTCTCCTTCCTTGTGTACCTTCCTATCTGTATTATGCTGGGTGCTTAAATATAGACCAAAAAACACATGGTCAGTACACACCTGTGGGTGGGTATGATGCAAGCATTTAGTTCTGATCAGCAAGCTTCTATTTGATAAAACATAGTGTAAATCACATGTTAAAATACCTAGGTGCTTTGTTTATGCTTTTTGTTGTTTCCAAAATAAAAAGGCAAAAAATCTGATGTCCCTATTACAAGAGTGCCTGTATCACAGTAAAAATCTTTCCCCTCAAAATTGGCTAAGAATCTTAAAAGCGCTTTTAAAAAGATCCAAAACTAACTCTCTCTCTCTCTCTCCCCCTCAACACAGCAAAGAGATAATCAGATGATCATCTTGGAAGGTTTTTCCTTCATTGTGCTTATGATGTTTAAAGAGAACAATTAATGTCCGACTTAGAATTTCTTCAATTCTCCTATCCTATCAGCTTCTTGGTGCTTCAAGGCAATCTTTAAAATGATGGACTTCTTGAAAATCAAACACAAGGTTTCCTTCAGAGGAATGGGCTCATTGTTAATAACGGTTTGCATAAACAAAGCATATCATGTCCCTGCCTTTCTGCTATTTAATGATGTGGATTTCAGGAGGGAGAAGTTTGAAGAGGGAAAGAGAATCTTCCAAGCAGGTAAGGAGAGACTCTGGCTGGACTGAGCAAGGTGGGCAGGAAGAGTCCCCACCTACTTCTCAGTTCCTTGTACACCAAGGAGACATGAGCAGGTCAGCGAATCAAAACCCAGAGTCCTTCGTATCACATGCATGATATAAAAAGCAAAAGCTGCCAATACAAGGGTCTCTCTATGCCTATAATCAGCATGAGACACTCATTCCCAAGGGCTTGAAGTCAGGACTGGCAAACCGAGGACAGAGGGTGACAGAAGTTTTGATGCAAAGTATCCTCAATTTGCAAGGTGCTCCGGAACCCTCCCAAATTTCTCTTGCTCTCGATCTTCTTCTTTCCCTCTCTCTGTGCACCAGAACCAGTGAGAAGAGATATAATTAGTAAACTAAGAGATGCCATACTTCTCTACACAGCAGCTGGGGTTGGGGTGGAGGCAGTTACTCAGAAAACTGATCTTGCTTTTCAGGTTACTCCTAGCAGAAGGCCAAGTTTGCTCTTAAAACACAGCAGGGTTCAAAATCCTGGCGACCCATTCATTCTCTCATATTCATGTTCATATTCATTCTCTCTCTCCCTCTCTCTCCCACCTGTTTCAGACAGAATCCCCAGTGGGAAGAGACAAACTCACCCTAGGTGTGAAGCCAGCGGCACAGGGTTGGGTGGCCAGGCATCAGTGTAAGGTGCTAGTGGTTAGCTCCATGGGCAAAAAGGTGGGCCACATGAGGGGAAAAGAGGGATGCAAGGGCTTTGCAAGAGGCAAAAAGAAAAGCAGCAGGAGGAAAAGCATCAGGAATATGTGCAAAGAAAAAAAATAAGGCAAAGGGGATGGGAAATTAATAATCCAACAAGCAGGTTCCCTGCATGTTATTAATCACACTGCCTCGCCCAAGCCGCAGAGGAGCCCCAAGCAGCACATGGAAGGGGAGGGGTTTGCACACCATTGGTTGCCTCTCTGCACTCCTATACATCTCAGCCAATCCTCCCTGTGCCTTAAGGTACAGATATATCTGGACTGCAGTTGCAAACCTCTGGAAGATGAAAAATCGTGCTCTGTGGGTAAGGTACTGCTCCGTCCAGTTAATGCACTATAAACTTTATTTGAGCTGACTTCTCATTTGATCCCCCTGTGACAGGGTCAGGGAGCGCAAGCAATTCCACCCCAAATCATGCCATAATCGAATTGCTGCCTATTTCCCGAACCTATAATGAAAAAGGCAACCGAAATAATGCAGGTAATGTTGGCGGCCTCCCTTGCCTGTCGGACATTATTACCTCCGATTGCTTGCCGCCATTTCCCCGTGCTCTAACAATGAATATATTTCACAGCTCACTTGCTCTCCTGTGTGGGTGGCATGGTATAGACACCTACATGATAGGAAAAGAAATCTAAAACAATGAGGCTGCTTCTGAGTGCCGCGCCTTGCAGCCTACTGGTGGGAGAGGCAGATTTATCCAAGTGCTTCTCTCACATACACACACACACACACACACATACACGCACACTCACACACACCACCGTGCTGGGAGGGACAGGATACAGTCCAGAGGCACAGGCTCAGCTAACACCAACTCGATTTCTCTTTGTCTCTTTAAGTCCCAGCTTCATCACCTACAGCATAATAACTGGGAGTGTGACTCCTTTATCACTCAGATGCTCAGATGGTTTTTTATCCTATTTTCTCCTCCTGCACAAAACGAGACAGATATAGCTTTAGGGACCGGGTATAAGATAAAATAACATGCCTACACACTCTACCTGAAAATGTCTTTTGAGTGCTCATTTCTCCCTTGAAAAGGTTGTAAAAATCAACACTCTCTATTTGCATGCCCTTAAAAAAGATATAATTCCGCATCCCAGGATATTTTGCTTCTCAAAGTGCTGACAGCAACAGAAAGCAATGGAACAGCAACTCAGAGGCAAAAGGTACAATGTGGAATTGTTATTTGTACGACTACCCTTTGGTGGAGGCCACCTCCAAGCTAGTGGGAATGTGCATTCCACATCCCGTGTCTGCACCTTCTGGAAGCTGTGAGTGAGTGAGCCTCCACAGGACTCTGACGCTGTCTTTTATTTCTCCAACTAGTAGGTTCAGTTCACTCAGAGCAGTGACTTTGAAATTGTTAGACATCAAATTCTTGCTGTAGAAAACTTGGCTGTGACTGAGAAATACTGCCGCTGCCTAAACCATTATCACTAAAAACTCAGCCTGCACTTCAACCTTGGAAATCTGTATATTTGTGGATATACAAGCACGGACAGCAATTTCTGTGGAAGCATGCATTAAGCTGGCAAGAACATACACTACAAATACAGGTAGTTTATGAATGACAAACAGGAGACACTTGAAGTCAGAACTAATGAATATGCAATAGCGGTCTTTTCTAAAGCATCAGCTACAGTACAAAACTCTCTTCTGTTTCTTCCTCCTTTTTCTTCTTTTTTTAAACATCGGAACTATGCTTTGTGATTTTTATTATACACAACTCTCCTGGTCAATAAAAATCACCATCCTTGCCTTGGCCCTGTCTTTTAATAAGAAAAACCAGCCACAGGAACCACACAGCTGCAAAATCAGGCAAAAGTCAGGTGAGGGGAGTGTTGAATTCCTCAGTGTAAATTCCTGCATTTTCTCTCTCCAGGTTGGTACAGTGCAATGGAAGGGCAGGACCACATTTTTTAAAAAGATACATAGTTTCAAGAGTGCATGCTGACACACACAAAGAATAATTCTTTAAAATACTCAGCACTATGGGCTATAGAGAACAGATCTTATAAGGAAAAAAAAATCAATATAAAGAAAAAATACTCTAGATGTAATTGAAGTCATACATTTGTACATGACTTCTGCTATACGCCCAATTACTGCTATTTATCAAAGAGTAGACAACATTGAAACTGGCAGCATGAAAAACAAATTTTACTAAGTCAGAGGGAAAAAAATCATCAGAAAGAAAAGGAAAAAAAAAGATACAAATAATAAATAATTCAATATTCTCGAAGAAAGCTCTTGTGGAAAAGGCCTGGTTGATTCAAACATCAGAGATGCGTCTGACAAGAGACGTATCGATTTAGACAATTCTATCATCATTATTCCAGCCGGAGTCCTTCACAAAAGCTGCTCTCTTTGCTCCTGTTTTTATTGCTGTAACTACCAACCTCCTTCTTATACCTCGATCTCTTTGAACCGGTATTCATTACAGCTTAAATCTTAAGCCTAAGCATAAGATGATAAACAGATTCCCTGTCTCATGTTTGGAGGACACGAGGGCTTAGCTTTCTTAAACTCTAATAGGACGAGAGGCTATTTACAATCTGCTGAGGATTTCTGCACCCTATGGAGTAGGTAATGTACCCATCTGTATAATTAACCAAGCAGAATATCTCGATTCATGGGAAAGCGTACATCCAAAGCAAATATTACCCACATCTAACAAAGAATTGTCAAAAGCCAAACAGGAAACTGACAACAAATGTACCCTTACCCTTTAAAGGCTATGAAAGGAAACACTGACAACATCTATCTGTAATGGGTTCATTCTCTCCTGCAAACCAGGTTCCAAAACTATTATTTTGTTCTTCCAACCAAAACAATAGAAAGAAAAAAATACAACAAAAAAGAAAAGAAATTAAGAAAAGGAGACACAGAGAAAGAAAGAGAAAGCAAGGAAAGAGGGAAGGCTGGAGGAAGGGGAGAGGGTGGGAGGGAGCAGGGAGGAGGGAGGGAGGAAGGAAAGGATGGAAGGAAGCAAGAAAGGAAGGATGGATCATTTGAGGTCAACACAGATCACTAAAATACAGTGGTATAATTAGTGGAGAAAAAAACGGGGCTCCATTAAGCATCTGCAGAAAGCAGAACTATTTCTTCAGTGTTCGATGTGTTAATTACAAGCAGATAGGAGGTGCCATGGAAAATTAACAGTCTTGCAAAGGCATGAGAGGTAAATAGACAAAGCAGGAGCTGCTGAAGGATCAGGAGAGCAAGTCAGTTTTGAAGAAAGATAAAAGAACTGTCATGTCCATGATGCTACGGAGAAGGGAAAGGGCAGTGGACCCTGTTATCATCAGTTAATTAGGCGGGCGGTCCAGGCTTGCATAGGCTGCAACATTTGCCATGGTAATCAGATGTATTATTCAAATGTGCAGAAGCACAAACGCCATGCTGGGCTTGACAATCTGCTCACTCCAAGGTGCTGGGTTCACTGAGCCAAAGAGCTCTGCGCTCCACATGGACAAGTGAGGTCTGGGCGCCTTTCTTAACTTCAGATGAGTGAGTAGGGGAGGAGCTCCTGAAATTCTGTATCTCCAGCCTGAGTTTCCTGCCCAGCTAAGGTAAGAGTGATTGAGGGCAAGATCGGGAAGACCCTGCAGGTAATGGGGACCACAGAGCAGTTAATGAGGGGAGATACAAAGCAATGGTTAGCTAGTCTATTGAGGGGGCTAGGGAATATTCACTGGCTGACTTTACAGAAGAGCATAGAGAGAGGAAATACAGAGACAGAAGAGGAGGGGAGAGAGAGAATAAAAATGGGAACATGAAATGAGAGATCTAGAGGATAAACAGCATCAACATCACCTTTTTTCTGAGTTTGCAAGAATAAAGAGATGAAAACTCCCCAATTCTAAACTTTGATCTAATTTACTAATGCTGTGTGGCAAAGCACAGTTCAGCCCAGTGCTTTTCTAGTCTTTCGTACCCAGTGGTCACTGACAACTTCTGGGCAATGATTTCATGACATCAGACACATGATCAGGATGATCAAAGTGATGCTTTGGACAGAGACACAGGATGCCTCATCTCCCCCTGAGGCCTGACTCACCCCAGGGGGGCAGTGCTCATACCATGTGATGAGAGGGTTCATGGATATGATGGGGCACAGAGTAGTCAAAATTCTTGGTCATGCATGTAACATTTCAGGAGACACTTAAACCCATGGGAACTGGACGGGAAGCCTCCCTTACAATCACAGACAACCGCACAATTCTGCCTGGGATGTAGTGGAAGACCAGCTTTACGTCTGGCAAATTTGTTGCACAAAAATACTTTTCATCAGTGGGACAAGTAGCCCTCTGGGGTAAAAATTGCAATGGCCATTGATGGTCACAGATTTTTTAGTCATGGACTCAACTAATGGCTGAAGGAAAATTCTTAGAAAAAAAAAGATGGTGTCTCTACTGAACAGGTAGACTATTTTTCCTTGTCATTGACCCTTAAACAGTATAGTATACTAGGTATTTACATTGCTGTAGGTATTATAAGTAATCTAGAGATGATTTAAATCATACATGAGGTTATGCATATGTTATATGCAAATGCCAGACCATTTTATAAGAGGACTGGGACATCCCTGCATGTTATAGTTTGTTGGGGGTCCTGAAACCAATCCTCCACCTACTGAGAGAAGACTGCATAGATCATCCACTGACTCCTGTCTTCAAATCCTTAAGGTTCAGTGTGGACAATGGACCAGCCTGGCCTATAGGCAAAGGCAAGATTAGGGATGAGAAGAGAAAGTCATAGGAAATATCTTGGCTTCCAGTGATCAAACACTGGAGAATCCCATGAAGAACTTTTCTACAAGGACATCTGGAGCCTGCTTGGGATTGGAGTGCCTGTAGTGGGGTGTGTACACTGCATACTGAAGTCTGTGTACCCAATTTAGAAACTCTCAGCCCAATATAATGGCAGTGAAAGGGACACAGGAGATGACAGAATGGCTCAAGGAGGACAAGAAGCACATAGACAGAGAACTTTGTCTCTGGATTAATCTGTAACCACACAGATACACAGAAAAGTGAATCTAGGGCAAGTTCTTCACACATTTCATATCATATTCCCAACTTGACAACAGCTTAGACATGGGGGAGAGATTAGGATTAGTGGTTGTCTGAGGTTGGGAGAGGAAAGAGGTAGTTGTAATTCCAAAAAGCCTGGGATTCAGCAATGGGGATTTCCAGAGTGATGACCGTGGTGGCTGGCACAGCAAACAACAAGGGTATAAATATACACAGCAAAGACTGCATATAAAACTGGGGAACTCTGAGGAAGTTAGGACGAACCACATCAATGTGCACTTCCTGCTGAGGATGTGGAAGGACAGATATGCAAGATTTCACCACTGAGGATGAGTTAGTGAGGAGAGCGTGGGATCATTCCTTTGTGTTAGTCCTTATAACTGGATGTAAGTCAGCAAATATCTCAAACATCAGGAAAAAGTCCTAAGAAGAATTCTAACTTTGGAGCCTTGTACTGGAATCCCAGGGTCCCTACCTGTCAACTATGATTCTTGGCATCAGTTACTTCTATACACCCCAATTATCTGCTATAAAAAGTAGATAATAATAATGACCCCTCCCAAGGTTGGCTGTGGGGATTAAATGAGATAATATGTGCTATGTGCCTGGAATAGTTCCTGGTGTTGAGCAGTGCTTTGATTCAGGATAATTATTATCATAAGCATCATCATCATCATTGTTGTGTACAGGCAATGTCCAAATATGTGTGAGTAAGTGGAAGCATGTTTCAGAGATTAAATGTGTGCCCATTGACTTCAGGATTGCCTTATTTTCAATGAATGGGGATGGTAGATTCTTTCTAAGCTGTGTCACTGACCAAGATAAAGCCTTCAGAGGAGTTCCAGCTTTTGCAGTCCTGCCCTGGAATCCCCAGACCTCTTCCTGCCATCTGTGCCCTTGGACAGGTTATTTCTCTAGCTCCTTGCCCTAAAGGGCTGTCTACCAACCAAACTTGTTCATAATCCACCCTGTCTCCAGTGCCCCACCTTCCCACTGCAGAATGGATCTAGTTCCTCTACATCCTTTCTTCTTCCTGGCAATCAGCAGGGGTCTGAGGTGATTCCCAGGCACTCAATCACATCAGCTAAGCACCACTGGGAGAAACAATGAGGAATAAAAGTCTCCATTCTGATCAAATTAGTTGGACACGGATCAATAGGAAGGTTTGGTGTGTCCCTCAGCTCGGAGTCTGTAGATTCCGAGCACAGAGTCATCTGAGAGACGGAGAAAAGGAGAGTGAGGGGAGAAATAATATCTGTTTCCTTGGCAGAGAGATTTCCTTTTATTGAATCTGTCACTTCCCATTTCGGTTAACAAACTGCTGAGCAGAGCTCATCGTCGGGCAAATATTACAGCTTCAAGGAATACAAAGTGCAAGCAATTGTTCCAGATTGGAGCTTTTATAAAAATGAATGGGTGTGGCAAAAAAAGGAGAGGGTCAAGGATTTTGCATGATACAGGGAAAATCCAACTCTGCAGAGAGGTGGCTTGGGAAGGAGAAGAGGTGACATCTTGAGTTTTGCTTGAATTATTTTTTCTTCTCAACTACAACCAGTCTATGACTCATAGCAAGCATTACTGGTTTCAAAACTATTGCAGGGAATGCATAAAAAGGACACTTCCATATTTCCTAGGAGAGTATGCTAAATTTGGACTTAGATAACTTCATAAAGAGGAGCCTAATTTGCTATTATTTTCTACTACTTTTCTGAACTGGAGATATAATGCAGTCACTGCTGGACAAACAAAAAAATTGAAGCCCTTTTCTCTCTCAAGATTCAGTTAGTAATGGTCCTTGGTTGAGAGTGGTGTTTTTCTGAGAGAGAACAGAGAACATAATGATGGAAAGATATTGTGTTCCTAATGATGGTAGGTATTTTATCTGCTTTAGTATGTTATTCACACTCACAGAGCTAGAAAATAGCAAGCCGGGTTTCAAACCAGAGAGCCTGTGTGTATTCCACAACCTCCATTCTACCTGCCCAGTGGGTTGCTCTGTCCCTTATTTCTGTGATATTTGTCCCTACGATGACCGTCAGCTGCCAGTACTTTGGCTCATAGTTCACCTCTGCATCTGCATTCAGTACCAGACTGCCAACTGGTCAGCAGCCAGAACATACCTATTTATCCTGGATCACAATGCCAGCCAGTGGTACCTGACATTAGCTGTATGTCACATTCACCCAAAAAAAGATTGTAAAATCCCAGGTGCACAGCTCCTGCTGTCAGGGGTTTGAATGTATATTCAGGTTTGGAAATCACAAGTTGTGGCAATATTACAAATAGGAAAAATGGTAACATAGGAACTGCCTCTTAACAGGATTAAGGCAAAATGTTTTGGTACAATTGAGGACTGTGAAAATGAATGATGGCTGACTCTATGTCAGAAGCTGTATGATGTGGCAGAAAGAGCCAATGTAACCATGAAAGTAACCGCTTCAAGATGTTCTTCATTCATAATATGGAATGGCATGCTCTCCCTGGAAGAGTTGCTATTGGGTATTAGAAATAATATCTGAAAACTGCTAACTATTACGTTGGGATATGTTAGACCTTCAACAAGCTCTGCCATACTAGTTGGTAAGTCACAGCTTCCCATAAAAACCCACTAAAGATAATGACAATAAATCTCTGCTAAATTGTAAGGCTCAAATTACAGAAAGCCAAATCTGAAATGAAATTCTTTAACTTGTTCATTTTTCCCCTCTAATGTAATCTTCTCAGAAGATTACTGATCACCATTTTCCATCTTCTCAACCTCTTTTTACTTCTTTATATCCCCCACCGTGACCTGGCTATCCCTTATATATGTACTTACACACACACTGATCTGCATGTCAGCTCCCTGTGGGGTGAGGACTTCCACTGCCACCCAACATCTTTGAATAATTAAGCAATATGGATGGATTAGCTATGGATCACCTGAACTGCGATAGTCCAGGTATTTGTGATGTGATACATACATTCATCGCACCCCGAAACTTGAAGAGTTAGAACACCCACTAGAGAATCCAGGACTTTGTTTCCACTCACAAAGCAGGTGACTCTAGTCACCACCTGAGAATAATTTTTCCGAAGTTAAGAAAGCAATTACTACTACACTGCTACAATATGCCAACTTTTGTGTACATTCGCACAGGGAGAATCTGGATTAATTCTTCTGAAAGCAGAAGAAATGAACACAAACATGCCCACTGTACAAGCTCATGGATGTCATGAAATGTGACTGAAGTCACCTGACTACTAAATAATGGGGTGGACCGTGAGATTCGTCTCTACACATCCACCAGTACTACACTGAGAAAGCTGTGGGCTTCTCAATCCAAATAGTCCCTAAGTCTCATATGAATCCTATCCATTTATTTTCTAAACTTCATTGTTCTTTTTTTTTTTTAAATCCTTTTCACTTCTGAATTCCACACTCATGGAAGAATACTTTGTGGAGATAACTTTTGTGTTATAGGCAATTAATGTGTGGGGAAATACAAGACCAAAATTACAGTGCTATTACAAAGCGTAGCATTGATGGAAAAACGCAGGTAACTCCACAGCAGGAGAGAATTTCCAGGTGTGGTCCTCAGGCCAATAGCATTGTTTTGTGAGAAACACACATTTTCTGGGCCTCCTCCCTGAACCATTGAACAGGAATTCTGGGATAAGGGACTGATATTTCAGTTTTCACATGATCTCCTCGGACATATGGGACACACTGCTGAAGAGGAAAAGTGAAAAGGGAGAGGACAACAGGGGAGACAGAATTTCTAGGGAAGCGAAAGGGTTGAGGGGTTAAGATTCATACAGAGTGAGGACTGACTGGCAGTTTGTCCTGGGAAACGTTGATGCTAAGAAGTGCCACATCATCAGGGATGCTTGCGCGCTCTGTTTGTTTCCTGCAGTCGTTTCCCTAATGAAAAGATTCTATGACTAAATCAATTTGGGGAAAAGATGAGTTAAAGAAAACCACACAAATTTGTTGATGTTGTTTATTGTGGGATTTTTCAAAGATGTTTTTAGCCTTAAAATTAGTACCACAAAATTCTAAAACAACATATCACGTTACTAAGAATGTCTTATTTAAATTAAATCTCAAAATATTTATTCTATACTTTTTGTGCACGCTTATAGTTTTCCCCTTTTAAAAATAAGTGTTAGCCAGGTGTGGTAGCTCTTGCTTATATCCCCAGCACTAGTAAAGCTGAGGCAAGAAGAGTATGGTGAGTTGTAGGCCAGCCTGGATTAGAAAGTGAGACCCTGTTTCAAAAAAAAAATTAACTTTTTTGTATTTTAGAATAGTTTTAAATTATCAAAATGATGGAGAGGCAGTATAAAGAGTGAACACAACCACTGTGATACCTAATTTTCCCATTGCTAACATCTCACAGCATTAGATGCATTCTTTACAACTAAGGAATAGTCACTGATGATTAACAAGAGTCCATGCTTTCCTCGGATTTCCTTCATCTTCACTCATTGGTCTTCTGTGGCTCCAAAGCCCTACCTAGAACACCACTCTGCATGCAGGGGTTGTGTCCCC
This sequence comes from Dasyprocta punctata, assembly GCA_004363535.1. Taxonomy (NCBI): domain Eukaryota; kingdom Metazoa; phylum Chordata; class Mammalia; order Rodentia; family Dasyproctidae; genus Dasyprocta; species Dasyprocta punctata. Next base: position 107,531 of record RJWM01002607.1, on the reverse strand, counting down.
CTCGGTTCCGCTCAGCCTCCACAGCTTCTCTCTCACGCTGCCTGTTCCAAATCACCTCGACAGTGCATAGGTCCGATGGCTCGCAGGCTGAACCTCAACTTGGATTTGTCTGATTCTCTGGAGTAATGGGTTTGGAGAAGAAAACAACATTTACTCCTCTATCTGATACTACTTCCTAATTCCACGTGTTTGTCAGCTTTGTCAGGACTCTTAGAGCTCTGTTTCTTCTCTGAAAGGTGGGATAAAGTTTAGAAGGGGAAATGTTTTAAAATCAGAATTCCATAAATTATCAGGAAAACTAATGTGGGTTTTGAGGTAAGTTGATAGAATGTGATTTCATTGTCATTGCTTCACACAGAACCCTCAAAGCTAAACTGGTCTGTTGACCATTCTTAGAATTCTAATTTGATGGCAAGTGGCCCATTCTTAGGTAGTGAGCAAAGATCTCGGAGGAGTGTTAGTCCTCCTCATAATTGGGGTGACTTGGACACAAATTAAGACAAACAAACAAATCTCATATTCTTCAAGTTTGACAAAAAACACATGATTATCCATGGAAAGTACGAACATCTTCCTAAAACTGTTAGCCAACTGAACGAGTAGGCTGGAGCTTAATAAGAACAGACTGTAGTCTTCATCCCTTGAGTTTTAATCCCAGTTTCACTACTTAGTGGCCTGAGGCAGATTATTTCCATAGCTTTGGGTCCTCATTATCAAAATAGGGTTAATACCAGCATCTCCCAAAGAGAAACTTTTGGTCTAATGAGCCAATCAATGCATATTGATCAATGATATGATCCAGCACTGTGCCTGTACTTTAGCAATCCCCCAATGCAGATTAGCTATTATTTTTACAATGATTAATTTGTACCATAGGAAAAAGGCATTTATATAGGTTAACAACTGCCAAATGTCAGTCATGTCATATGGTTCAATCTACTGTTATCATCAACATCATAATCATCACTGAAGATATTGACAGAGATGCAGCTTAGGCAATAGTGATGCCACTCTAAAAGGTCAGCTATGCCCAGTTCTGCCCTTGGTCTCACTGACAGAGATTTGTCATCTCTGACAATAGCCAATGCCTCTCTCCTTTCCAACCATCCTCCTTTAAGCAGTACCCTCCTCCTCCCATTTAAGACATCACTGTGACTCCACTTCTCCACACTTCATTTTCCTCATTGCCCAGCCTCTGCCGTATCAAAGCAATGGGACTAAAGAGAAATTTCACAGCTCCTGACCTTCAGCAAGAAATGCCCAGGAGCAAAGAATGAATGAAACATGATGAAATTTCATGAATTTTTCTAGAAAATCTAACTTTCAATGAAATTGAGGAGGAGAGGGTCAATGAAACAGTCAGGAATAGAAGACCTGACCCGTGGTGATTGGATTACATTCCATGCCCTGCAATTTCTTATTAAGACCATCCAAATGAATGTAATATATATTACGCACACATTCATATTCAATGCACACAGATATACACTGCTAAGGAGAGTGCAAGTAATCGAATCAAGAAACAATTGGCAATAGCTTTTCGACAGAATTGTGTTCCAAAGGAGTCCTCTATTGTTTTCTCTGTTTTTTCTACATTCGACAACAATGGGGAAGGGGAAAGAAATGTCATTCTCTAACCACTAAAAATAAATACTTGTGTTCTATTCCGTTGTCTCCGCAATGAATAAAACAGGCACGCGGGTTTATAATATCAATTCACAGGGCTCTTTCTGCTCCAGTGAACTGTTACTGAACGGTTCAGAACAAAGCTACAGGCAGATCGGACGAAGCCTTCTAACAGAGTTGACATTAGGCTCAGCCTGATAAGACCACATCAGAGAGACTCTCGTTCGCTAGCCCCTGTGATCACGGCAGCAGAGATGGAGAGGTGCTCCAGCTCACGGAACCTGATCACAGGCCAGCTCCTCGGATCCGGCTCACAACGCAGCTCAGGGTGATCAGGCAAGGCTGAGGAAGGCAAGGCAATCTCATGATTGCAGTATGTTTAGACATGAAGAGAAACCTGGCCCAGGAAGGAAGAGCTGGAGGACTAGAGTCAAGGGGTGCCCTCAAGGAAGACGAAGGAAGTTTGTCTGTGATAACAGCATGTGTTGAGCCCCATCAGAAGGCTGCGGAACAGTTTCAACTTATCTCTATCTCTTCCAAATAAGAGTTCACAGTTAGGGAATATTGTGGTCCTCATAGCTCAGGTACACATGGCAATGTCCAGAGACACTTGTGCTCATTACCAAAACAACCAAACATGGAGAGACAGAGAGTTGCTATAGGTATTGAGTAGGTAGATAACAGAGATGCTACTAAACGTTTTGTAATGCACAGGACAGTGCCTGGCAAACAAAGAATTATACCATCCAGCCTAAAATGTCAATGGTGAAGCACCCTGTTCTAGGAGACAGCAACTTTGATCACCCATCTAGACAGAGATAAAGACTTATTAAATCAAGCACTCGGGAGGCTGAGGTAGGTGGAGCGTTGTGAGTTCGAGGCCGGCTTGGGCTACAACGCGGCGCAAGGCAGACCTGAGCTACATAGTGCGACCCTGCCTCAAAAAACCAGGGCTGGGAGTTTGGCTCAGTGGCTTAAGCGCCTGCCCTGGCAGGCGCAAGGCCGTGAGTTCAATCCCCAGTGCCGCAAAAAAAAAAAAAAAAAAAAAAAAAAAAAAAAAAAAAAAAGACTTATTAAATCAGATTATCAACTCAGTTATCAGCAACAGTTATCTCCATACCCAGGACAATCAGTGGGCAGTTTGGAGAAGTGAAGGTGCCAGGAATTAGTTACTTCTCCACAGAAGATCAAACACATCATTGTAATTTAAGGGTATTTATGAGATATTTTTGGAGATGTACTGTTTACTCCCATTCATCTCAATTTAGTGACAGTTTTGAATGGTTTACTGTGCTCTCAGAAGACACATTTAACTTTCTTTTTTTTTTCTTAATTTCAAAATGAATACAGTCACCATATTAAAATTTCCTCTGCTTTTACTGTCATCTACAAGTCACCACAGCAAGGCACAATTTATCTCACTAACCATCGCGGAGGAGGCGTGGAATCTAAACAATTTGAATGTCTGCCTCAATTAACTTAAGACTGTTATTATTTGTGGTAAGGTCATTAATAGAAGGATACTGCACATATTGTAATTCAAAGAATGTGCAGGTTCTGACAGCCAAGCAGGTCAGAGGATGATGTGTTTGGGTTAATCCAACTTTCTGTAACATCACTAGGAAAAATCAACAGCATACAATGGTCTAAAGCAAGGAGTTCCACACATTTCTCTGTATAAAGTGAGAGAGTTAGTATTTCAGGAATTTAATATTATGTTGCTATAATTCAACTCAGCCCTTGTAACATGAAAACAGTCAATGATGATTTCTAAACAAATGTACAGGACTGTGTTCCAGTCAAACTGTGTTTAGGAAAACAGTCTTCAAGGCAGATTTGGCCTGAGGGCCAGATTTGCCCACCCCCGGTAAAATCTAAAAACCTGTAAAACACTAGTGCTTAATTGAAGTGATGGAATCTGAGGATGTGCAAAGCACTTCAATACCTGTACTGTCTCCAGGTTATTACTGTGTGGATCGATTAGCAATGTACTAAGATGAGTCTTAACAGCAGTTAATATAATGGGCAAGTTGTCATATTTGGATTGCTACGATATACAGTGTTTCTTTAGTATCTCTATTGTACCATGTTCTTACATTTCCTAGAAAAATTCATGCAAGAATTACAAACTGAGCCATTATCATACCATACATCAAATGCCAGAGTAGCATCTGAGGACATAAAGGTGATTTTGATTGATAATAATCATACTTGTCCTACAGTGCTTTACAAGGGTTTGTTTTGTGCACAATTTTTTTCTGTAGCTTACATACATGTACACATAGGCATACATGTGCACAAACTACTCGTGACTTTGAAAATAAAATTCTGTATTGCAGTCTTGTATATCTAGTATTTCTGCACTGATGGTTATAAAACACATGAGGCCAGCAGAATGGGGACGTTTTCCCCAAAGACATCTGCATTTGAATCCCTATTATTTCCTGGCAAAACCAATTTTGCAGAATCTTGAGGAGGGAAGATTATCTTAGATTATCTGGGTGGGGCCAGTGTAATTGCAGAGGTCCTTAAAAGATCAAAGCAGAGATGACTACAGAGGTAGAACCAGAGAGCTCAGAGAAAGACAGAGACAGAGACAGAGACAGAGACAGAGACAGAGACAGAGAGAGAGAGAGAGAGAGAGAGAGAGATTTGAAAATTCTACACCTGCAGATATCTGGATTGTAGCCCAGTAAGACCTATTTTATACTTTGGGTCTTTAAAACTGTAACAGAGTGTAACACTGTTGGTTTACACCACTAAGGTTGTGGTAATTGGTTACATCAGCCATGAGAAACTGATACTGCAAGTGGAGAGTAACAATTTACTATATGGTTGAAAGGTTACTTTGGAATATAGGAAATTTTGGTGATTCTGGAAAATTTTATTTATTTTCCTTCTAAGAATTTTGGAAGACTGTTTACTATTCCCTCAAAAGCAAGATACAAAACTGGGTTTTCTCTTGGAAACATGTATCTACCCTCTGGGGCACAGACTGAGGCAAAGATAGACACTGGGCCTGGAGGTATTTAATCCGGTCTCAAAACCGGGTTTCCACACTTAACAACCAGGTGACCATAAAAACAAAGCAAGTATCCTAGGCTTCAGTTTCCTGGTCTATGTGGCCCAATAATCCCCCACTCAACAGTACTTCTGCAATGGATTAGAAAGCACTCTGAGCGATGTAATCGGCACATAGTAGGCTCACTGTATAGAGCATCTCTTTTTTACTCTTTTGTGGGGCATTTCCATGCCAACTTGTAATATTTTAAGTGTGTGATATAGATGAGCTTTTCTGGAACAATAACAATTTGAAAGTATGCTTTACAATTTGTATTTAGGCGAATGTGATCATTTGCCAATAAAGCTTTCATCTCTAGAATGAGGTTTTTCCTCTTTCAGCACTGCAAAGAGGGATCATGCACTACAGAGAATATTTAAATTTTGAAAAGAGATTACAGAAAAAGACACATTGCCATTAATACTCCTCAAAATACTCCCCTTCTCTTCACACACACTTATCCCATCATTCTCGCCACAATCTGAAGCAGTTCTCTTAGTCCTCTTTCATAAGTATCTTTAAGAGTGTGATCAAAAATATAGTTAGTGGTGCTGCCAAGTACCTTACGGTCTGTTTTCATCTACTTCATTTACCAGATCTGGCACCCTGTGACTTCTGGCTCTTCCTCAAAGTCAAAATGACCATGGAAGGGTAATGTTTTGAATCAATTCAGGACATTGAGGCAGCCAGACAGCACAACCAGTGCAGGCTGGAAACAGGAGGAGCACAAGTTAGGGCCCAGCCTGGAGCACTTAGGGACTTAATACAACCTTATCACAAAATGAAAAATGAAAAGAAAAGGTAGGGGGAGGTAGTTTAGTGCGAAGGCTCTGGGTTTAATCCCTAGGAAAGAAGAAGGAAGGAAAAAGAAAGAAGTCAAGAATGATGGGGTAATTGTGTTCCAAGAGAGGATAAGTATTTGAGGGAGATTAATGACAATGTGTCTTTCACAGTAATAATTTTTTAAAGTTTAAACACATCATATTTTATGATCACACTTGCACTCGATAGGATGTTCAGGAACATTCCTTGCTCTATCTGCTAGATTCAGTAGCATCCTCCACCACTCTCCAGTTGTGACCACCAAAACTGTCTCCGGACAAGATCAAGTGAATCCTGGAGTCTCAGTCACACCTGACTAAGAACCACAGGTGGAGGACTGTGACCTCATTACTCCAGGTGAGACAGAGTGAAGAAATCAGTACTGAGAGCACTGGCCATAGTTAATGGGTAAGGAACTCCTCTGTGTCGCCTAGGCTGCCTGTCTGGGTCCAGGTACGATGGAGGACTGACCACAGGTGCAGCTGGGATTGGGTCGGAGACCGGGATCTGCACAGCCAATGGCGAATGTGTAGGTAGATCCGAATGCACATCAAAATGTGTAGACTTGAAATGTGCAGCAGGAGGCAGGCACAGGAGGCATATTTAACTGCAAGGACGCGGGCTGTGCGAGTCAGCACAACTCAAATAACTGCTGCCTTCGGAGGAGCCCGAGAGTTCCAGAGCAGCTGCGAACACACTTTGCCCGGAGCTCTGCTCAGCTCAATGTTCTCTGGCAACACCTGGTGGAACAGAGAAAAAACTACACAGAGCTTTGGCTTGAGCTACTGCATCTGCTGCTCCTGTCGCAGCTGAGGGCTTTTCAAGACACAGGTTTGCAGCTGAGTGGGGGAGGGAGGACCAACAGAGGCCCCGCCTGTGGGCTAGCATCAAACCCTGTGCCGTGCTAATTTCCACTGTTTATCATTTCAACTTTACAGAGCAGAAAACAAACACTGTTGTACAGTCAAGAGGTGTGTGTGTGTGTGTGTGTGTGTGTGTGTGTGTGTGCGCGCGCGCGCTCGCTAGGGTGAGGAAATAAACTGCAACTGTAGGCTTGCTAGAGATTTTTTTCTCTAGGGTGTACCCAGAAAACTCTCAGCAATCACCCTACAACTTAGCAAGCATGCACTCTCCAGCTTTACAAGCACACTCTTATGAGTTATTATCATATCCAAAATGATACACTTTGGGGCTCTGCAGGTATCTCTACAGCTGCAGATAGAATCCTCTCTGCTCAGGGGAAAGGAAATGAGAAAGAAGACCTCAAGCATCCACTCACGATCAAGAAAATGTACTAACTCAGGAAACTACGCTGGCTGCCCAGTTTTGCACGGATTAGAGTAAGACGCTTACCTATGGAGCATTCTGCCTGATAAAGATATGGTAGGAGGCAATCAGACAATTAAAAGATGTAGTCAGTCTTTCAGAAAATATTCTCTGTAAATCAAGAGACTCACAGCAAAATTCCAAGACAGGCAGCATCCCTGAGGCTTAGGTCCTGGTTACGCAGATGCAAATTATTTACATTCTCTAAGCCTTTATTTCCTACACTGTATAAAGAGAATGACAGTTGTACCTGTCCATGGAAGGTGTGGGTGCGGTTTTATACAGTGACTGCCATCAGTTTTGTGCTCAGAAAACATTAACAGAAGCCACAATTATTGACTTCTAAGAAACAACCACTGCTTGTCAGTAGTTTGGGGGTCCCATTTCTGGCAGGACAGTGACCTGTAAGGTGACGTGAAACCAATTCACATCTGTTTGTGTTTTTCTTGTCCTCCAAAATGGAAAATATACCACTAAGTATAAAAAAGCATTTTTTCCCTGTCTACTTGAATTAGTTCCTAATAAATGGGAAGTGCAATAGGGTTTATTAGTGTATGTTTGCAAATCATAATTACATTTTCATCTTGAGGAATTGGTGCATGTACCTGTCATATCTTGATCATTTTTATTCCCCATCTCCCTTACCCTCACCCTCTCTCATCCTCCGGATTCCCTTTCCATCCTAATGTTTCCCTGTTTCCTATCATCTTCCTTTTATTTTACTCTCCAAATTATTTATGCAAATAATCATAGTACAGTAATACATGCATAACCATGGTTATATCAGCATAACTCACAACAACTAAATCACGAAGCAGCTTATATGTCCATTAACAGAAAAATGGATAAAGAAAATGTATACATATACATCTCAGCCAAAATTATAAATTTGAGTCATTTGTAGAAAAATGAATGGATTTTGAGACCATAATACTGAATAAAATGCATCAGATACAGAAGGATAAATACTTCTTAATTTTTAAAAAAATTTTAAATGAAAATATCATTGTTGGTTAGAGGTAAACCACATTAATTCTTCTTTAAGAGATCTAGCACAAGTTGGACATAGTGGTGCATGCCTGTAATCCTAACAGTTGAGAGGCTGAGGCAGGAGAATTGCCATAAATTTGAGGCCAGCCTGGGCTCCATAGTGAGTTTAAGGCCAATGTGAACTACATAGCAAGACCCTGTCTCAAAAAAGAAAAAAAAATGTCTAGTGCAACATAAAAATAAAGTGTTATTATATATAGGATATAATGTGTAGGAGTCTCACATCCATATAATGACATAAATAGTCAATGTCATTGAGCAGCTATTAAAAAACACTGGAGAATCATTCGAAAGTGTCTCAAAATATGTGCTTCAGGGTCTGTTTTGGAAGTTTTGTCAAGCTGGTCAAATGGGGAGTAAGGTTAACAATAGGATATAAAAATAGTCAAAGAAAAGTGCTTAACATAACTTATTATTAGGAAAATGGAAATCAAAACCACCATGTGGTATCACCTAATACCTGTTAGAATGGCTACAGTTGAAAAGACAACAGATAACAAGAGCTGGAGAGGACATGGGGGAAATGCAACCCTTGCACCTGATTGGTGGGGATGTAAATTGATAACAGACATGGAAAACAGTATGGAGGTTCACTTAAAAATTAAAAATAGGACTACATTATGATCCAGCAATCTTATTTCTAGGTATGCCATTTATCCAAACAAACTGAAACCAGAGTATATCTAAACCACAATATCTGTTGCAGTATTATTCACAATAGTTAAGATACAGAAATGCACAAGTGTCAATTGGCAGATGAATAAAGGAAATGTGATATTTATAAGACAGGATATTATTCAGTCATAAAATGAAGGAAATCATATCAGTTACAACACATGGACGAACCTAGAGAACATTATGCTGAGAGAAATAAGATGCCAAAAGACAAATACTATAAAATCTCACTTATATGTAGAATCTAACACAGTCAAATTCATAGACACACAGAGTGAAAATGGTGATTGTCAGGTATGAGGGGTAGGAGATAAAAGAAATATGGGTTAGTCAAATGGTGCAAAGTTTCAGTGCAAGATGAATTAATTCTGGAGATCTAATGTGTATCACACACTTGAAATTTGCTAAGAAAAATCTCAAGCTGTCTGACCAACAGCAAAATGAGAAAAATAAAAACTGTAAAATGATGGATATGTTAATTGAATTGAATGTAGTGATAATTCACAAAGCACACCTACATGAAATACAGACTTCATATTTTAAATATGAATGATTCCTGTTTGTCGATTATACTTTAATAAACTTAGAAGATAAAAAAAAGTGCTCAGACAATCTAAGGGAAAGCAAGTTCCTTTCATGCCAGAATGGTGGCATGAATTTGTAGTTACAGCCTCACTGTTTCTTTCTCAGTCAGATTTGCAAATTTTCTTCAATGCATCTGTAATTGTCTCCATGTCCCCTCTGCTTCCATGGTCCATCGTTTTGTATTTCCAGTACCATCAAATATCAAAAATAGGCTTCCTCTGCAGTTGCCTTCTCCTACTGAAAGGCTGAGATTCAAAGTTACAAGGTCCCATCCAATGGAATTCTCAATGAGCAAAGCTTCCTTCTATCAGTCACATTCTACAAAATATTTACCATATTGCTTGCCAGTGGCTGTCCAATTAGGCTCATTCAAAATACTATAATTAACAGAGGGGAATCTCTCATACCAAATGTTGGAAACTACTCATTCAAATTATGCATAAGGACTTGGAAACCAAGAAGTCATATCTGTTTACAATCAGAGTTCAACTACTTTGAAGTGTCCTGCTGCCAGACAAGACTCCCTAAAAGCAGCAAGGAATCTGTATTTTCTGCTATCCCTCGACAGAATTCTCAAGTGCAGGAAGAAACAATATTACTTTTTTAAGTTTTATTTAAGACCACTTTTTAAAGATAATATTCATCTATATCAGATGACAGTTCTCCAATCTGAAATGATTAAAGATTGATAATGGAGCTCAAAACACAACATTTTTCACTTCAAAAGGAAATTATTAGCCACTATTTTCGGAGCACTTAAGAATGTCCAGGACTGAATAAGTTAGTTGATCCTCCCTTACAGGTTAGTCTTCACACAGACTTGGTGAATTCTTAAACATATTTTGGAAGAGTTGCTCTGAGTTCTGAAACAGAGTATATACACTTTTCTATTTGGCAAAATTCAATTGTATATTTTAATTAAATCTTTACTTTAGGATACACACTATATATAACATGTCCTTCTTTATCACAAAATGTATTTATAAAATAAAAACAACTTGTTTAAAAGAGAAGAACACACATCCATGTGCTGCATGCTTGATGTGTCATTTACACATTATCTCTCTTTAGGGCTTAACCTGTGGAGACAGGTCATAAGGTTGGACAGACAATTGACACAAGTCACTTTTGTAACTGAGAGACAACGGAGTTCCCTTTACGCAGTTTAGAAGCTATTTTGCCACCAAGATGGGGTTGTAACACGTGAAACGAACCACGTATACTGGCTGTGCCAATGTGTCTGTATTTTTTTTAATGTACGTATATATGTATTGTATTTTTTGGTGGTACTCAGAGCCTTGTGAATGCGATCAAGCACTCTATTACGGAACTACACAGACCCATCAATGCGTCTACTGAGTTCACACCATTTTCAAATACCTTTTATTGTCACAACACTGTCATCCTCAATGCTGGAGGCTAGTATCAAGGATATTGTTTCCTGACTATAGATAATGTAGATGAGGTCCAAAGAAATTAAACAACGTGTTTGTCAAATAACAGTATTATACAGGGAATAAACAGCAGAGACTAAACACCCACATGGCTACTGGATTCCAAAATAGTTTTCAATCAATTTTTCTCTTTTATTAACCCTGAGATGTCTGCCTGTCTATCCATGTTTGGCTGCTGATCTAGCAATCCATCCACCTGTCTAGCCAAAATACCTTATATGACTTTAAACTGAGTTTGAATGTTATCAGAGAGAGGTCTAGAGCTAATATTACAGCTTATTATTTCCAAAGAGTCCCTCTTTGTGGAAACAATGCAATTGGGAGGCTACTTGAAATTTGGAAATCTTCACCTTTTTTTGTCTATTTTTTGCATATTATGTATAGTTTGACTTGTTTGACAGTGAGAATGGAATCAGGTCAGCTACTGTGTGATTAAAAATATATGCACAGAAGATAATTTTTTATTTTTTTTAAAAAATAACTTTATAAGGCAGCTTAATCTTCTTGATTCTCCAATACCACCATTGCATGCTCCCTGTATTAGGGTTACATTTTGGATAACCCTTCACATTTCAGCTGTATTCGATCAGATTTTGTTCTTTTTGTCCCTCATGTCCCTGAGTTTCACGTGTGGCTCCAAGGATGGCAAGGTAACATGCTAAAAATAAGTGCAAATATATTATGTGCCACTGTGACTTTGATTTTCAGCAGCATGGACCCTCAAGCCCACCACTATCTGCATGACAGAATATCCCAAAAGCCTCATGCAGTGGGTGCAAGCACCAACATCAGCATGGACACTGACTCCCCATGACAACACCACCATGTTTCTGGGAACTGAAATCAGTTTTTAATTGACTGGGTTACTGCAGGACTGAGGCTTGTCTATTGGGCTCTGCTGACAGATGTTTCTGCCCCTGGTTCTGTGCATATCATCGAAGGGGCAAATTTCAGAATGCTTGAAGAGCAAGCAGGTTTTACAGCAGCAAGGGGCTGTAAGGTCAGCAATTCCTATTCTTTATCTTGCAGGTGGAGGGTAGTATAAAATGTGCTTCTGAGCCACCAGGAACAGATAGGTTTAGAAGAAAAGACTGTAGGGCCAGAGTGTTTTAGTTAAAATACTTTAAAAAAAAATCTTCTTAAAACTTTGACGAGAAACTCACAGACTATTACGAAAAATTATTTTTTTTAACTTTTTAGGATTTCTGTCTTCAAGGATCATCTGAGTATGTGTGCTAGACTCTGTGCTGAGACTGCAGTTATCACCTGAAGGAGGGAATCAGTGGGAGGAGAAAGGGGGCAGATTTACATAATGTAGCTTTGCTAAATGCAGATCTTGGCCCTTCCCCCAGACCAATCAAAATCTCTAGAGATTGAGCTTGGGGGAAGGTGTGATTTAACAATTCCAGTAGAATCTTCTGCATGACAAACTGTGGGAACATGGTGCATAAAGTTTCAAAGCATGAACTCCAGAATTAGCAAAATCTGGATTAAGACACTACCTATGCCACTGCTGGTTGAGTGACTAAGAAAAATGATCTCCTTCACCTGAACCTCAATTTTTTCTTCAATCAATACAGTAGAAACATACTACCTACCTCACAGGATTGCTGAGATTTAACACAATCCCTGGCACTTCAGAAATATATGTTGGCTCTTTATAATCTTTATGTAATTGTTGTTAGTCTAAGTGAAATTGAAATATTCCTCCAACCAAGGATGCTTCACAATAACATGGAAGTGGGTTGAGTTGTGTCTCTGAAAAGATATGTTCAAGTTTTAACCCTAGTGCCTGTTGTATGGTCTTATTTGGGACAAGGTCTTCATAGATATATTAAGTTTAGGATTGTGACATGAGGTCATCTCAAAGTAGGACACAGATGAGAAGACATAGATAAAATGTCTGTGGTAAACACGGAAGCAGGAATTGGAGTGATATACATATAAGCCATAGAATGAGAAGGATTCCAGAAGGCACCAGAAGCCAGGAAAGAGGTAAGGGGCAGATTCCTCCTTGGTCTCTGTAAGGAGCCCTCTCTGCTCACATCTTGATTTTAAACTTGTAGACTCCAGAATTCTGAAAGAATACATTTTTATTTTTAAAGTCACCAAATATGTGGTACTGCAGTAGTTTTTTGAACCACCCCAAGGACACATAGAGAGTACTTTAGGTCCACTTTAGGAGGTGGATTAAGTTTGAAAGGGGTCATGTAAAAATTTTCTTCTCTAGAGAACCTGGACACATGGAACCAGAGCAGGGACTTGGCTTCAGGCTCCACAGATGCCAGTGATGATAGGAGTCTGCTGGCCACAGCCAACAGTATCAGTACGTCTCTAGTTCAATATCTGTCCTCTAGCAGGATGCTGAAAAGAAAGAATTTCTCCTCTGGGGAGCAGCTTAGACATACAGATCTGAAGGTGGTATGTGTCAAGCAGGGAGTCAAAGCAGACGCACTCAGGATAGTTGCCAGTTTGTCAAGAGAGGTTCTTCTCTGAACTCTCCCGAGAATTCACTAATTGAGTCTTGTCCTCAAATTAACACTGACACCATCATCCCATCATTGTTATCATGGCCACCATATACTGACATCCCCTAACACACTAGATGCTAACTAAATTCTTTACCTTCATTATCTCCAAAATTTGTTTTAAAATAAGTCTCTGTTTCCATCTTACAGATCAAGAAACTGAAGTCCAGCAAGAGTTAGGATCCTTTAAGTGTTACCCAGAAAGCAAGGAAAACATGCCAATTTCAACCCTATGGACAGTCTGTCCTCATAGGCAGTCTGGAATAACAGTAATGCTTTAAGTGTGGAGATCTGAGATGTTCCTCAGTGATGTTCTAGCTTGCTTAGAACAAGTCCAGCAGAAGCACCATTGCTCCATGCAGAATCTTGCTAAAGTGGGTTCCTGATCCAGTGTTTGTAAACAGTGTCAAGAATGCAGCCATTGCAGGAAACTAAATCATCAAACAGTTGCTCGAAGAATGTAGATTATCCTGCTGAAGACTGTAAGGGAGAAGCTAGATGCTGTGAAAGTTTATGAAATAGAGTTCCCATTGTTCATTGAGCAGAGAAAGTCTAGAGCCAAGTGAAGCCTTAAAACTGTTTTGGATTTGTTGTTGTTGTTCGTTTGTCTCTTGTTTTTTGTCTTTCTTTTCTGTGTCTTTTTTCTCTTAAATAAAAAAAAAAGCAAAACTTGAGTATCTTCACCATACCATTTTATGAGTGACATAATCAATACACCAATGCACAATCAAGAGTGTCTGGCTTTTGATATGGGCAAGATTTGAACACAGAACTCAACATGTGTGTTCATTTCATACTATATAAATCTACCACTAAATTACGAAAAGGCCATAAATGGGGCCAAATATGTGTGTGTGTGTGTGTGTGTGTGTGTTTGTGTGTATGCGTGTGCATGTGTGTGTGCCAGAATTGTTCCTAGGAGCCAGGAGATTTGACCCATATAAGTGTCATATTCTTTGTGAATCACTGTCATAGGAATCTTCTGCAAAGTCTCAATATGCTAAAAAATACTGATTTCAGTGCCTATTTACCACTTTTACTTTTGGTACTGACTTCAAAGTTCATAAATGACTATAGGCTGTGCAATGCCCTTGTCTCTGGTGGATTCTAGTCACTTCCACATAGATCTGTTTCTACTTACCTCAAAAACACTTGGAATGCCCTTTATATGACAATTACAAGGAATTAGCACAACTCCATGCCTGATGTTCCTACAAACTAGTGTTGACAGGCTGGTGTCCCACAGTATGCAAATAAACTGTCTCAAAAAGTCCCTGGAACCATGAATGGCAGGCTAAATACCTTGTCATTTGAATCATATCTCGAATACATGCTGGATTTACATATAATACACATAGTTCTATCTTATTAAAGTCTTCAGCCATCTTTCTGACCCTATGTTCAGCACCCAAAATAGAACATAAAGAAGGTATCACTTTTGTGGAAAAAGTTACAGTTCAATAGATTTTACTTAAATAAACAATTATCATTTATTCATTGCTTTTTTGAAAAATTGGTTTTTGCATTTTATATACTGAATTTTCTCAAGGGAAGTCAGAGCTCATGTTCTACCAAAGATTTACAAGTGCATCTATGTTTTGTGTTTTCTATATTGTATGTGTCCGTTGCTACTTTTCCTGCTATTCTTGGAGACATATTGTCCTTGCTTCTATAGAAAGAACTGAAGAGGTGACAGATGCAGCTGGTACTAGCGGGAAGTCTGGAGGGGGAAGTCTGGAGTGAGAACTTGGGGTGCCTGAGCTTTGTAGAGTCCTTAGCTACTCCTGGGGTTGGCCCTGAGCTTCCACCTATGAGGCAGAACACACAGGGAAATCTGAAAACAGCGGTGAGAACTTTCAAGGTGGGATGTCCCCAGTTATTCAGGGAGAAAAAAATGCGTAGTCCTGAAACTACTCTCGCTGTACTCCCGTCTGCTTGCCATGGAGGCATGCTTGTTTTAGCTGTTCTAAGTTTCTCAAATGCAATGGCTTGGGGGTCATCTTTCTATGAAGGCTACAATGGCAACAAGTGCAGACAGGTAGAGCTGCACCACTGCAGTCTTGCTCCTGGAGGCGCACACAAGAATTGTTGCTTCCAAGAAAGCCAGGACACTTTCATCACCCTCCTCCTGTTCTGCTTTGGGTATCAGCAAAAGAGCAGTCCTTGTGCCCTCCACTAGTACTTACAAACTGGGGGCACCTAGAACCACAGTTGACAAGATTTTAATAAAATACATAATTATCATTTATTCATTGCTGTTGTTTTAAAAAATAAGTTTTTGCATTTTGTATATTTGTATTTCTGGGCGCTGGCAAGCGCCTCTCCTCCATCACAAGAAAGCTCCCCTCCCTGCCGAGCCATACTGATGAATGTTCTGGCACATAATTATCTTAATTTAGGTGTGTATTTTGCGACAATATTTTGGATAACCCTGGCACTTACTCTTCTCTATTATAAACATTTATGTAACCATGCCAGCCGATTAATCTGAAGGATGTGGCAAAGAGACAGAGGAATTTCACCCACAGGAAACAAAAATACAGTCTTTGAGGATAAATATGTACTCCAAAATTCATAACTTATTGCAGATTGCTATTGATATTTCAGAAATGTATTTGTCCCTTGGACATATTCATACAGTGTTTGCAAGTCTATAGACACATCTATTTAATAACTGTACCGCATAATTCTTCCATGCTACATATACATGAGAACCTGCAGACACCCCCTCAATCCCCACAACAAAGGTAATAAGCTTTTGTCTCGTCTCTTTTTTTCTGCTTTAAGCATTCCCCTTAATGAGCTCTGCTTCTTTGTAACTCAAGAGATTTAGTATTCTGTCCAACAAAACAATTTATTGCCCAAAATGTTCCGACTGCAGATAAAATCGTAGCTTCCCCAATACTTCTGGCTCCACAGTTAATACCCTAATGTTTCATTTACAGCTGAACAAAGCAGCTTATCTCCACTAAAAGGGGAATTAGTAGTAAGAAATAATTTCAATCATCTGCTGAGTTTCTAAGTAAAGTGATGACTTCTGCATTCTCACTGCTATCTGATGACAGGTGTGTTGGGGGCTCCCAGAAAATAGAGCAGTTCTGTCACCTAAGCTTTGTAATTTGAACAATGCAGCTACATAGATCAGGCAAGAGTTAGGTCTTGGCTGTCAGGGGGTAAAAAAATCGACACTCGGAAATATGCTGTAGTCAGCGGTTCTCAGCTACAGATTGGGTACTAACTCAAGGGGAAAAAAATAGGTTTGAATCAACAAATGGCTCCATCCCCCCACCCCCTGGTCTGCAGCAAACTTATTATCCACCTACAAACACACAACCACAGCCTATTACACTTCCTCAGCACGTACACACGCCCACATGGTACCATGATGGCTATATATCCTCACATGCATGCACGTTGTCTTATTTATGTGTGCGCAGACGTGAAGGCTGCCGGAGATGGCAGCAAGGGGTGGGGAGTGAGGATGGTGAAAGGAGATGCAGTGAAAAGCAGAGAGGCAGAGGCACAGGGGACGGTCCTGCAGCAGGCCAGGGGCCTGTCCATTAGGAGAGAAGACTGACTTGCCTTCCTGAAAATCACAAGAGGAACTTCAATTTTCCACTGCTTTTGTCACAGTTTTGGCATGTGTGAACTTGATGGTGATCCCAGAAAGGACCCTGATAAGTACAATGGAAAGAGAGATAATAAAGAACCCAGAGACTCAGCTTTCCCCTCCCTGACATGAGGAAGAGCAGACAGGGCAGAACCTGGGTACCACAAGGATGGAAAAACAGAAAGAGAAATGCAATGGGGAGGGGGTGGGAGAGGCAAGGCAATCACACTCTCTGTGCGTCTGTGCTTGCCTCCCATGCCAGCTATCCTAATGGAGACTCTTCCTTAGATGTTGAAGACCCATGAGTAGGATCCTGTAGCCCTTAGGGTCATCGCAGTCTCTAATCAGGAAGTTTAGGCAGAAGACCAAGGTGTGGAGAGGATTGTGCAGAATTGCAACTAATCAAAAAAAAAAAAAATTCAAATAGAGATTATTGCGTCTAAAGGAATTCCTGTAAGTTTCAATTTCTTTTTTTTTCCCTATGATACTTAAAGTTGGTGTCTCGTGGATCTTCCTCAGTTTGGCGAACTTCCGCCCTGCTTGGTTACTAACTGCTCACTTGTGTCCTTCTCTGTAAGGTTGAACACGGGAGACAGGATATGCTCGAGCCACAGACGCCTGCATCGGCATGAAAGTAAAGGGCTAGGAGGTACCCCTCTTTCTGGGGACACCCTGTGGCCAAAGACAGATTGACAGTTTGGGCTAGGGCTATGATTCTGGATGAAAAGATCTTTGGTATAGTTGATACTCTGGAGCAACCCATAGGATCATCCTGCGGCTGAATTTGCCCCCAAAGCTCCCTTTTTCCTATCAATCTCCTGTCATACACTGATCCATAACCCTCAGCCTCACAGATTTCTCCTGAGAGCATCTTACCAATTAACTCCTTGCACACAAATCTTCAACTCAGGCACTAACCCTAAGAAATCTGATGTAAAATAGATGGGAATATAAAAACGATATATAAATCTATATGAAAAGTACACTTGTTTAAAATATGCTTGAGTATAATTGGGTTTGGGGTGCAGCAAAGATACCATGATGATTGGCTGATTGACATCCAGGGATGAGCAAGAAGGCAAGCTACCTTGCCAATCAAAGACGCCATCTCCCTGGACACAGAATGAAAACTTAAGGTTGGACATATCTCCACCTGAAATGCAGCTCCTTCGTACTCCTACCATCAGACACTCTTTCAATTAGATCTCAGAACCATTGATTATATGTAAGAAGACAATGTCTCAGAAAAGGTAAGTCACCAGAGAGCCAGGTAAAGTGACAGAAAGGGAGAGACCCCTGTGATGATTCAAAACCTTATGTTCAGCCATGACCCATGGTAGTCAGAGCCGTTCCTAAGGTACACAGTGTCTTGACATAATCAAAAATTTTTGAACTTTGCTAGTAGTTGGAGTCAACCAACTACTACTAAGCTTAACCTATGGAACATTAGTGGAAATAGGCATTAGGGGAAGGGCATATAACTCAGCAGCACAGGTACCTGCCTGGCATGTGCAAGGTACTGAGTTTGATTCCTGGTACAAAAGGAAAGAAAGAAAGAAAAAAAAAGGAAGGAAGTAAAGAAAAGAAAAGAACAATAAAAGAAGAGAAAAGAAAAGGGAAGAGAAGCAAAAAGAAAAAAGAAAAAGAAAAAGAAAATAAATATGTTTCAGCCTGAGTCCAGAGACTGGTATCAGGCGAGTAATTATACTCATGCCCACTTCTTCCTGGACTCTAACCTTCTCCCATCAAAATCATTCACTCTGGGAGAATCATAGAAGTGTTTACGTTTTATAGATTTATTTCATTTTGTCGAGTACCTACTACAAGTCAAACACTTACTGATGACCACAACAGACTCACGTACTTCCCAAAGTGGCAATTACTCCCAAATAGAAGAAATACAACACCATCCAAATACAAATATGCATTTCATTATAATTTTGTGAAGTGCTTTGAAGGAAAATACAAGGTGCCACAAAAGGGAATTACAAAGGGAACTGGTCTAGCCTCCAGGATTCAGGGAAGGCTTCCTTGAAAAGAGACAAGCAGGCAGAAGTCTAAACAGGATTATGCAAACGCAATGTGAAAGGCAGAATAAAACATTTTTGATGGTGGAAAGCTATGTGTACAAGTCCTCAAGGAGGAAGAAGTTGGGCAAGCTTTAAACCCTGAAAATAATTTAGCTTGGCTTACATACTGTAGTAGAAAACAAGCAAAGTATAAAATGAGATTGTGAAGAGTGGGAGGTGCAAGGGGATGAAGAATTTGTATTCTATGGGCATCAAGGAATCAGTGAAGAAGTTTAAATGGTGACAGAGGGTGGTGAGGAGACAAATGCGGTTCATATTTGTGTCCCTTATCTGCTGACTTGAAAGTTATCCTGGGACCCTAGCCATGTAACCCATTCATTCATTAATTCATTCAGTCACTCATCTATTCAGCATTGCCACTGCAATGACCACTGCATGTTAGGTACATGTGTTTGGGGAATGCACAGGAAGCAAAATCACATAACAGTTTTCATCTCCATGATGTATCCAGTGTTTCAGGGAAGACAGTCACGAATCAAGTCATTACATCAAAACACATAGAATCCAAAATATTTTATAAGCCATAGCTAAAGTACAAAATAATATAGCAGAGAAGCACCACCTAGTTAGGGAGGTCATGTTTTCTTCAAAGAAGGTATAAGGCAACTAGTTCAAAAGAATATGTGAGGGTTAACTTGGTGCAGAAGGAAGAAAAAGAAACCAGGTGAAGAGAGTCATGGCAGAGCTTTTGCTATAAGAGGGAGGAATATCTGGTCATATATCTGGTATTATTGGGGCTTCTGGGACCCCAAACCTCTCCAGTCTACCTCCCTGAGGACCCCTCTTTTATAAGGCAGACCACATGTACCAATAAGCATAATTAGAGTGTCATCAGCAAGTGCTATTCTAAAAAAGGAACTGGCCTAGATCACCCATGCCACAGGGTACGCACCCAGATGGAGCCGAGATGGGGGAGTCATGTGCAGGGGACAGGGCTCAGGTCACGCTGACCCAATCCCACTGTGGATTCATTTCCTCAAATTTTGTTCAAAATTTCAGTTGAGGATAGGAGAAATGTCCTTAAGGACATGGAGCAGTAGAACAGCCACAGTGAGGAAAGCCAAGGAGCCTACAAAAGGGCTGGGGGTCCTGCAAGCCTTAAGAACTTCCAGTAAGCTCCCTGCTCCAAGTCATATGCCTGAGACAGACAGTTAAAATAATCCTTTTCCTTGGAACTTTTTTATTCTATATTTGCAATTTTCTGACATTCCAGACTCTCCATATCCTCCAGGGCATACAAATCAGAGCAAACAACCCAATTGTTGAAATCTGTCTCCCCTTAAGCACATACATATTCTTATAAATGGAAAGAAAATGGTCTCCTTGTGTGCTGTTGAGAAAAACAGATCTCGAAATGCACTGTCAGTTCTTTTAACCACTAATTCCTCTTTAAAGAGACAGCATATTGATTCTTTTCATCAGAAGTTGCCAAATTTGTAAACTCACAATCCAGAAGACAATCCAAAAACGATTTATTGTCGGGTGATAATGCAAAATGTGGCACCTTACACTTGCCTAATCTTTATGCCATATGAAGATATTTTAGGCTCATTTTCTCATTAAGTCTTTATACTTGGTGAAGATAGTTTTCTTCACAGATGAGAGAAGCAGTTCTCTGAGAGGTTAGGAGATGTGAACAAAAGCCCCAGCAGGTTGAAACTTGACTCCCAGGTTTTTAATGCTACATATGCCCATGCCTCATTGTTAACATGTCTCCTTATCACAATGACTTGGGGTAGGTCCTGGTCTTGGGAATGTATGAGAAAACTATCTCCCTTTCCTGAGTTCCCATTTTCTTATTAGAACATATTAGTGGATTTTGAAGGTAATGATATACAATATTACAATCACTGTCAAATTCCTATCATCTTGTTTTGTAAACCTATACTGTTATTGTATTGGATTTGTTGTTGCTGCTGTTTGTCTGTCTCTGGCTTTTGTTTTTCTTTTCTGTTTCTATTTTCTCTTAAATAAAAAAAGAACGTATTAGTGGAGTCACAGGTATAGTTGGGTAGCACAAAGATCATATGCATATAAAGATTTAGCACAGAATCAAGGACATACAGCATACTGAAGAAATTGGGATACCAGTATTACTGTTAGTGTCATTTGTGCTAAATTAGACCACCTGGGCTGATGGAATCTGCTTTCATACACACTAAAAACTCTGAATGATCACCTTCCAAATCTGTCTCTAGATCCTAATATAGTTGGGTAAATTCTATCCATTGGTTTTGCTACAACAAGTGATTTCCTAAGGCTTTTACAAAGGTCTGCCAAAGACTGAACAATGGAATCTTTACCTCTGTAGCCCAGAACAAAGATCAAGAGTCACTTCAATTAGATCAACTTTTAATTTGCCAAACAATGGTGTTACATGCTACAGGTTACATCTAGCCACCCTTCTGATTCATTCAGGTTCTCAAAGAATTTGCATCCCAGAACATTTTTCTTAATTATAAACATCTATTGTGCACCAGGTATTGAATTAAGCTTTACATATGAATTATTCCACTTTGTACTCCCAAGCGTGGGTAAGGTCTATTATCATTTCTTTCTTTTATACATAAAGGGACATAGGCCAGAAGTATGTGTGTAGGGGAGCAACAAGTGATCGCTGGCAGATGATGAATGACATATGTAGAATTCAAATCCACATTCATTAGCTGCTTCAAGTACATTTTCCTAGTGCTAATGACATTTATATTATACTTACCAGTTTAAAATTGCTGTTATATATACATTTCTATCTGCATTCAAAATCTAGGGTCTGCATCTCCAAAGAGAGACAACTTTCATGTCTGCTAGCATAAACAGATAGCTGAGGTGGAGAACACCTCACCCGTGTGGGCCACTGACACTTGCCAGGTCTCTGAATGGCAGGATTCATCCCTTCCAGTTCCACTTTATCTAGAGCAACTGGACTACTTTTTCAGACTTTGAAAACTATAACCAAAAAGACAAACACTGACTATATTTACTCGATCTTGAACAAAAGCAAAGAAAATTTTAAAATGATGGGGAGAGAAAGAGGGCATTGCATTTGCTTTGTTTGTTTGCTTTGCTCTGCCCCCCCCCCCCCCCGCCAGGGGATGGCGAAAGAGCAAAGTAGCAATTAAGCTCTGGGATGGTACACCATTGAAATAATGAAGCAAAATACAAGTAAAAAGTCAAGGGGCACAAAAACAAAGTTCAAAAAATTAGTACATGGAAATAACAAAGAGATTCCAAAGACCTCCTAAGCTGACAATGAAACTGTATGCCTTCAACCTTCTCCAGCATTGAGGAATGCCTAAATGACTGTTCTCTTTCCTTTGATGCGTGAGTGTATGTGTGTGTGTGTGTTTGTGTGTGTGTGTGTGTGTGTGTGTGTGTGTGTGTGTATTCCATTCCGTGTTTCTTAAACTGTCCTTTGAATCTGCATGAATAAGAGTTTAGCACTTGGAACTGAAACTCAGTTCAATCCTGCATTAGGAGTATTGCTCTTATATTTCTTTAGCATGAAGGCCTCATCCTCTCAGTTCCCAAACATGAAATGGTTTTTCACACCAAGAATGGAGTGTGGGAAGTAATCAGGGCAGTGTGTCAGGCAAAGTATATAGTGATGCTCACTGGAAACTCAAAAGATGAGTTACACATTCATTAATTCAGACCTTGAGCCTATCTTGCATAAAACTCAGATAATTCTAGAAATTATTTCAGGATCAAGAATCCATGAGCCCAAGTAGCTAAAATGATGTCACTTAAATATTTGCTATCAGCAATTTTTCTCCCCTGAGGGGCCTGAATCTGTCCCATCAGAGGAATTACACACTGCTGTAAAAAGCCTGCTGGTGCTACATGTTTTAAATAAGAACTTTTAGGTCATGAACTATGCACAGGACAAGAAGCATAACATAGGACACCTGCTTGACTCTGAAAGAAAGTTGCCTAACATCAGATCTCCCAAGATCAGTTGGAAGGCAGCGTTTTTCTTTAGATGCCAAAGAAAATTCTCTATTCCTTAGGCAGTTCTGTCCTTGCTTACCATATGTCACATCTAATGAACAGCTCATTGGCTAGATGTCCCTTCTCTTCTCTTCAGTGTGGAGCATTTACAGGGCTTTGTCTAAGAACAAATATCTAAACTAAACTCACTCGATTTAGGCAGCTTACAGCTCCTCCACTTAATTGCATTACATGTCTATAAGTAGGGAGCAATTTACTCTGAAGTGGTACTTAGGCATCATTCCTCTTGGCTTCTCCAGGAAGCACTTGGGTTGAGTTTCTATTTAATGTATGCTGGCTTTGGAATCTAAGTACAAATAGTGGAATGCATGTTAACACTTTAATTATCCGTCCATCTTCTGTTAGAAAATGAAGCTGGGATGGACACAGACTTTCATTCCTCTTTAACTATGAAAAACACTTTTCTTGCCATCTTCTGCATTAATCAGTCTGTTAAAATGTGCATCTACACTAGCGTACAGCAAGAAAATGGAATCAATTCTGTGAGCTGTGCCATTCCCTCCACTACATTATCTTCATAACGTTGTCAGTGTTTAATAAGTGCTAACAAGAAGCCAAGCACTTTCACTTAATTAAAGTCATACATCATTTTTAATAATTAGTCATAATTAAGGTGAATGATTAGCTAGGAAAGATATGAAAAATATACATTCCAGATAAAGCTTAAAGTCACATTTTAAAAAGTCCAAAATAAACTCTCAAGGACTGTGCATAGCTTTAAGTATGATATAATTTATGGAATGAAATAAATCTAGAGTGTTAAAATATTTAGTAGAACTGAGAATAATGAGTTGAGATAGAATTAGTTTAATTAGTTTACTGAAATGGAGTCTTCATAGTGGCTAAGTGTGATATATTGGCTTTTGTCACTTGAAATAAAAAAGAGGTAATTAGACCCTACTCAAATATATTGTTTTCTCAGAATAGGTTGAATTTTATTTTAAGCACCAATGGAGAACCAACTTCCAAAATTGACTTATAAATACTGTAATAAAAGATTATTCTTTAGGAAACTCAAGAACACAATCTCTTGAAAGTAGTAACTCTCAGTGGTAGTGGGTATTGCAAACCCTCTAGGGGATACCTGGCAATATCTGCAGACATTTTAGGACATCACAGTGGCAAAGGATGAAATGCAATTGGCATCTAGCACGTAAGAGCCAGAGATGCCGGAAATATCTAATCAAGCATACTGAACAGTCCCACAACAGAGAAATATCCCACTCTAAGTGTCAAATTGTGAAAGTTGGAAAATTCTACTACAAAATAGTAAATTCCCACCTAAGCGGCCATGCCAGTGACTGGAAGGAAAATGCCCACTGTTAGTAATTTGCAAATCCCAAATTCACACTGCATTATGTTCCCATATTTTTCCTACTAAATTTTTCCAACTAAATGAAAATTTAAAAATAAATAAATAAAAGTATCCCACCTAATAACGTGTAACAGTGAAAAAGAAGACAGATTGATATAAAATATTCACACCCTCTGTTTATGCTGTATTTATGCATTAAGATACTGTGAAGTCATTTTAAAAAACCAAAAAGCAGTGTTTATTTATTGGAATGGAATACGCTCTTTGTGTGTCATTTCATAGCTAAGACAGAAGTTGCAAACCAGCTAGTGTGGTATGAACACAGCTTTGGAGTCTGTATGTTTTACCCCATTGGAAACTCAAGTGAGGAATTTCAAAAATGAAGAATAGGAGAGATTTTTGTTTCTTATATGGATATTTTTTCTAATTGCTTATTGCATTTTATAACAATTCCTATGAGTTATAAGTATTATTTGCATAATAATGGAATACTCTGAGTTAAGAAGGAAAAGGAAAAGCACAAAGGGAATGTCAGAGCCCATAAAAATTTGCACTTGCATTTGAGTTTGGAAGACGTGACCTCAATCCTTTGATGAGACCCCTGAGCCTGTAGCCCCATGTAAGGGGTTTAACATGAGAGAAGGAGCTGGAAATCTCTGTGCCCAGTCACTCCACTGTGAAGCCAGGACACATGGCTTGTTTGATGCATGACATCACGAACATATTCATGAACTCTGACCTAAGTCTTAAATAGTCAAATAGAAAAAACACCAAAAAAGCATTTCAACTAAGAAAGATCATTGGGCATATCTTGTATATTTCCACTGGGAACATTGGAAATTCAAAATTCTCCCATTCAAAATGCTGTTCTTTCCCTCTCCTTTCCTTTCACATTTTAATGCAGACACTTAGAAAGCCTGTGATTCTTGAAAAATCACTAATGTCTTCAAAAAAAGAGTCTGGCAAGAGGGAGGAGACCCCTTTTTCCATTAAATCTGAATTTCATACTGGAGTTTTAAAAGTTTTATTACTACTTTTCTTTCCCCTGGGGAATGAGTTTCTAGCTGTTCAACATGCGAACTGAATATTCAGGTTAAAGCAAAACAGTCCATGAAACGATTGGGGAGTTGTCTTAGCGAAGACAAAATACTAGGCTGACCAATGGTGTGAGGCTAGCCAATGCAGTTGTATTTGAATTGAAAGCAGCCTGGAGTTGGTAAACAGTATTTTTTTTCTTTTTCTTAAAAACACATTTCTGACAATAGAGGAACTGGTTAAACAAATTATAGTACATAGAAATATGATTACTACCCAGGTGTTATTAAAATGAGGCAGACAACTGGTATGTACTGACGCTGAAAGATTTACTCACTATTTTAAGGTGGTGGCATAAGGTCACAGGTAATTAAGTGTTTACCTTCTAAATATGTGTATTTTTGAATGTGCACAGAAAATATCTGGAAATATATCTATTAACAATTATTAAATGAGGAAAAGATGGTGCAGAAGAATAGAAAGAGAAAGTTATTTCTGTTTCATACAATCTGATGCAGTGAATATGTTCTTTTTTACAAACTCAGAGAACATGTTACTTAAAAAACCATAAACTGAGCAGCATGTGGTGGTATATGCCTATAATGCCAGCCAGATACTAAGGCAGCAGGATCACAAGTTCAAGTCCAACCTGGGCAACATAGCAATTTAATGAGATCTTTTCTCAAAATAAGTAAGTTAAAAAGAACTGTGAATATATCTCAATGCAAAGGTTGTGGGTTCAATCCCCAGTACTACAAACAGAACAAAACTGAACAACAAAAATCATACAGTGATACATTTCATGCATTATTGAATAGCATACAGAAAATACAAACATATCCATGTAGATACTACCAAACTTAAGTAATAAAACATTTTAGTGCAGCTGAAATCTCCTAAATATACTCCAGGTCCTCATTACTACAGTAATCAATACACTCAAGTGTGACTTCTTTTTCACCTATATAGGTTAATCATACACATGCGTCTTTCTCAGCATTAAGTACTAAAACTATCATGTGATTTAAAATTCTGAGTAAGTTAACCTTTTCTACTTTATATCATTCACCAGAAGTCCTCTTGGTAAGAGACATTCTTCTTATTATACACATCTCTAATTCACTCATCTTCACTGATTCATAGTATTCCATTGCACACAGTGTTCTGCTTCCTCTCATGAGACTATTTCTAATTTTTTCTCAACCAGGTGTCACTTTTATTATTTCAAAACAACCCAAAAATAAGGCATTTTTTACAAGAAGAATCAAGACATATTCTTTTTACTGAAATTGCTTAGTTTAATGATAGTAGGATAGCTAAATCTCATTCTATCTCAGCTTTCTCTCTTCCATTTCTCTTCACTCCAAGGAGGCAGTGATCTTACTATTGTGACTACTATTCACAACAAGAAAAGTGAGTAGCATTTATTGAATCTTCATTATATGTCACTGTAATACTTTTATATAATAAGTACTGGTAATATTTTAATTTCATAACTGGCCTTGGAGAGGAGCTACCTAGTTCAGAGACCAAGTTCTAAATGGTAGTGTCATGGAAGTAGGTGTCCCAGGTCTGCCTGCTTCTCAGTACTCTGTCTTCTCATGTGATGATGCTCACCAATAGAAGACTCTCCTTCCTACCACTTAACAATACACCATCCCACTGCTTTAGAAGGACATTTTGTGCCCTGCAAGAGGAATGGTCAGGAACAAGGCTGATTTAGCAGTTTGCTCAACACTTAGGTTCTACTGTACTAATCAGCCATTGAGAAAATCAGGAAACAATTCATCGAGGCATGGCAGATACAGTAAGAGTAGAAGTGGCTAAGAAACAAAGGGTCATGACAGGTGGTCCATACTTAGTTTGTTCCAAGAAACCTTCAGGAAAAAAGAAGACAACGAGGCTGATTCTTCTCCCACCACCATGTTGCAGATTAAATACGTCTCTGTGCTGGAGTTGTCACGGGCCTGGTACAAATGACACAGCCAGTTGAAAAAGTATCCAAAAATAAATATTACCAGCCGTATCAAAAAGCTGGGGAGGTAGAAATTCTGGAATGAATCTGGATTCAGCCAACCACTGCTATATCCTGCCCTTGTCACAGATTCTCCAGTAGACTTACAAACACGTGTCTGTATTACCTAAGCCTTTGAAACCGCAAGATGGAAGAAGCTTCAACATGACCTCTGTGTTCTTTCCCATAGCAAGGAAGCCAATGCTCAGAACCAGGGGCCATTCTTCGGGCATTATTGCCTAAGTCACCACATGGCATAATAGCTTCCCCCTCACCTTGCCTGAACATTTATCAGTTTCTTTAGTTCTTACATTTGCTTTTTTGCTGCCTAACTACTTTTCAACCGGAACCCTATGACCACTCAAGTCTCCTTCTCCTTCCTCAGACATATCAAGCCTGTTCTGCTGTTAGGGAGCTTGCACATTCTGTTTTTACTGCCTAGAAAGGTGTTCATCCACATAGTTACCTTGCCAGCTCCTTCACACCCTTCCTTTCTCAACTGAAATGTCACCTTAGAACCTCCCCAGGACTCCAAAACACAGGAGCCTCATTTTCCTCATTGTTCATTCACAGCCCTCTCTCTTTTTCTCTTCTCTCAAGCTGTGGCTCTTAGATCCCTTCTGGTTTATTTACCAGCTCTCCCTCTCTAAATTGTGAGACAGCAGAGACCTAGCTTCCTGGTACATACTTGCATCCCTGGTGCCTGGAACAGTTCTCAGATCCTAGAGAGGCTCTACACAGCTATGTGGGAAATGATTTAATAAACATAAATCAGGGACTAAATCTCCCTCTTTTCATATATATTTTGTGCTATAAGTTCTTTTGATTAAATATAATACCACAGAGAATTTTAACACATCTTTCCCTGTTCTACAAATATGGATTCTAGAGCAAGGGGGTTTTATGAGCTGTTAGGAGAGGTTTTTCCCCTAAATAACTGATTTGCAAGCCAAGTTGTCATATTCAATGTATCTTAATCATGAAATGACTCCTCAGAAAGTCTCCTCATGTGTCACCTGTAGTGACATGCCTGGAATGTAAACACGCCCAGTTCCTATGAATAAGATGTCTAGTGATTTGTTCAGCACATAAATGCACACTACTACCATACCTGGGTCTCAGTAATCCAATATCATTTGCTTCTGGGGCCTTTGTGGGTAACTGATTTAAGCAATGACAGATCCTAAGAATTTTCCATAAAAGGAATAAAGTCTAAAAAATTAACTAATATCATTATAAAAATTATTATTTGAATTACTGTAGTATAAAAGGTAACTTCCTGAATACTAGATTAAGTTTATGTGAAACATCAAGGGAAAAAAAAGACACTGAACTTGTAAGTTTTTAAACTTTAAGCATTTATATGTCCTGCTACTTCTACAGAAACTCCTTACGAGGGCCTATGGAAGTCATGGTTTTTCCAAGCAATCCCATGATATTTAGAGATGGAAAGGAATCTGACTATGTTATATATCACAGACTGGGGCCATAATGCATACAACACATACCTCCTTTGTGCCTGGAGTTGGGGCGCTAGAGTGGAAAAGTTTTCAGCTACTTTCAAAGGTTTTGAATTCTCTGCTTTCTCTACTACTGCAAGGCATCCTGACCAAGATGAACTCAGTCTCTGCCTTATGTTTTAACTTTCCTGTTATTTAAGAGTCTAAAAACAAGATTAATTATACTTGTATTTTAGAAAAAATAATTCCTTTGCTGCATGAACCATGAAAACAAAATGCACTGATGATCTTTAAATGACCCAGAAACCAAGATAATTATAGTTGTAATTAATTACATAACATGACGTCTCCTGGTAGTTGGCGAGAGGTCTAACCCAGAAAACGCCAAGGTTGGAAAATTTGAATTTAGTGACTTATCACAGACCCAGAGCTGGGCAAACACTACCAATTCCTAATCTTTCTCTCAGCATGTTTGACCTCAGGCAAAAATCACTTAACCTGTTCTAATCTCCCATGCTCATCTGTGAAATGGGGATGGGAATGCTGGGTCACCTCCAAGGGGAGGCTGTGTTGAGACATACATTAATGATTTGAAGGAAAATGATTTCACACAGAAAACATCTGAGGAATTTTAATAAAGCTGGGTAGCTAACAGAATGGCATTAAGAGTCAATGAATGCCAAGGTGGTGCCTAGTATGTCAGAATTTAGTCTAAAACAGCTTTCACTGTATCACAGCAACATGTACACTGATGGACCCCATGTATGCATTCCAAAAATGTAACGATCTCTTTCTTACTAAGTAGGTACATTACGTCCTATTGGTTTAGCAAGTGGCAAGTGCCTCAGACATACACGCTCCGTGTTTTTTTTTTTTGTGTGTGTGTGTGTGTATGTGTGCTTTGTTTACAACAATGAAAAATACAACCAAACCTCAAAACCTAGTGTCTGGCAGAGGATCCCATTCCCCGGCTTGTGGGATGGGTGCATGACCAGCTAACAGCTGTAGCTCTTGGCTCCATCTATCAAATGTTTATCCTTCACTTTGCATTTAAGCCAAGAGATGTGCAAATAACTTCTCTTTGCAAAGTGCATTGTATCAGAGAATAGTTGTCTAAAGCGGTACCACATAATAAGAAAACATTGCTGGGGTCATAATTATGAATTAGATTAACAATGACGCATGAAGGTATGAGACAAGGTGAAGGAGCAAGAGAGAAACAGATCATCCATTTCATCTGTCATTGCATTTATTTATGGGTGATGTGCTCTCAGGACAAACTTTATGATACCAACAAAAAGCATGCATTTTAATCTCAGAATAAGTTTTAGGTACTGTTGGTGCCAGCCAACTCTCCAACTTTTGCAAGGAACTGAAAGATCAAAAAGAATGAAGATACATACGTAGACTCTGCCCAAGCACAGCTGAACCCATGCCAGATATTAGACTACAGAAAAGTTTGTTAGCATTGGGGAGCTCAATATAGGTGGGGAAGTGATTCAGTGGCCACTATTTATCTTTGCACTTTTCCCTGCCAAACAGGGTTCCTCCATATTCCCTTACAATTTACCTTAAGAGGACTTTGCTATTATCACCAGAACTAAAAATATGTTAGGCCCATCTGACCTTGAGACTGACAGGACAAGACAGAAGTTATGCAGTAAGGAATGCTGAATTTGAACACCAACTTCATCATTTAGTAGTTACCGATTTGACCACAGCAGTGATTTTACTTCTTTGAGCTTTGGAGTCTTTATCTTAGGGTAGACAGAATGATACTAATCTCCCAAGGTTACTGAAAAGATTAAATAGGATAATATATGCAAAACGGTCAGCACAATGTCTGAGCCATGGTAAGAACCAAAGGTTCTTTGTCTTCTTTCAACACTCATTTGCACATATCCATCCTAACAAAGACACATGGGCATAACTTTAGAATATCTATACATCTCCTCTCACCATATAGATGTACATGGTAATGGAAATTATCCCAGAGTATATTTAGATCTGTAAATGCTAAAGCCTTCAAATGCAACTGCTGGCAAGTCATGGAGGAGACACATTCTGGATCAGATGAAAATCATGCAATCATCAGCTGCTTCAACATACTCAGTTATTTGAGATTAGACAGACTATTTCACTCCTGGCAATAATTTATAGATCCCCCAGAATATGTAGGTACAGTGCAAATGAAGCCTTTAATAATTTTGGAGGCACAAGAATATGACAAGATATATACTGAAAAAAGAGGGAGTGGTTAGATGTGTCTAGAAGATCCCTGTAGTTTTCAGTTTTTATTTATATTTTTTCTTGGTTTTAGTTTGGATATAACAAGCACCCTTGGTTCCATGCAAACTAATCGTCCTGTCAGGTTAACGTGATGGCAATAATGGGGAGGTGGAGTCAGAGTCCGTAAGAGCCAGGTACATTTCTTGAATAAAAAGCATTAATATACATAGTGGCTTAAGGCTAGAGTCTGCTGGATACCGTTATGCCATATCTCAGAACCCAAGCTCTAATGAATTATTCAACTCAGCAGAATAATCCAGCATAAGTAGGAATAAGCAACACAGCCACTTGAGGGGAATGCTGTATGGAGTACAGACAGGAATACTGATTTAATGGTTCTCTACATTGTGCCAAGAACTGTGCCAGGCACCTTAAGAAGGACATGGCACTGTTCTCCCCCTACAGGTGAATGAAAAGGATAAAAGGCTCAGGGAAAGACAGGACATTTGATTCTGTAGGGTGGTAAATATTTAACCTTATATTGAAACCTAGCTCTGTCTGTTCCCTCCAAATTCATACTCCGTGTCCCTTCCTTTGTTGTGTCATTTACAAACAGCAATACTCATAGTAAAATCCCAGCCAGTGGCCCACCTCTCCACTCCATCAGACCTGCAGAAAAGCTCATGTCATTTCTGGGTCTGTATCTGCCTCTCCATGTGTGTCTCACAAAGATACTTTATCTTTCAAGTTTTATGGCTCATATCTGTGACTAAAATATCATTTATGACAATTCCCATCTGCTAAGCTTCAAGAGTGATATAATTTGATTGCAAAGGGCTGCTACTGGGGCCCTAAGTTAGAAGGCAAGATTCAAGTAGAATCAGAATATACCTGAACTCGATCTCACAGGAAGCTGAGCATCTTGAAAATGTGTCCACTTGCTTGGAAAATAAAAGCTCTCTGGTGAAAGTGGCAAGGTCGCAAAATGAAGGACCCTGTGACTTTGCCAAGAGCACAGCAAAGAGCTGGGCACATACAGCCCACACAAGTCAGACCTGCTTCTTATTCTGAGCAAGACAGCAGAAGGCCTGGTTTCTCTGTCACCTCTGACAGTTATAGACTAGCTGTGCACCTTATTAAAGATTAAGGTTTGCCCAGGCACTCTCTTTCGGCCATCTCCTGCTCACAGCTCAGCATTTATTACAAAGGAACTGGAGATTAACACCATCCATTCTGCTGGGAGAGAATGCACATCACTTAGCGACCTCACAAAATCAAAAAAATGTAGAACACGGCAGAACAGCCTTCCATATCCCAGACCAAAATTCACCTGCCTCTTCATTCTATCTGTAGTTTGGTTTTAAGACTGTCTTTGTTAACACTTCAAATACAATACATCTTCTCTGTAGTAAATATCAAAATATAGAAAATCTCAAATAAAAACCAACCTAGAAGTAGGATACTCCTCTGAACATTCACTGTATGTTTACTTTCTCTCTCTCTCTCCTCTTTACATCTTCCTGTCGCCCCTTCCCTTCCAATACTTTCCCATAAAGTTGCTTTCATATGGTGATAAAAAGTTTTCTGTAAACTCCAGATAACCAAAATAATAACCCTAACTTATTATGGAAAAATGGAAAAAGGAATTTGTGGTATGCTGATTGCCTCGCTCCTGGTCAGGGCTCATAACAGCCCCTGCAGTTCAGCTGTAAATCTCTTTCTTTCTAAGTCAGACATGGTCCTTCCCCAGTCACTGCTCATCAGTCCATGTTGGTATGAGGTCTGAGCTCTCTGTGTGTATATGGTTTTGCCCTCAGAGAATTTATACTCTAATTTGGGCAGAAACACCAAAAGGTATAAGGAGCACTCTCATCAAAATGGTATCACAAAGACACGTAACAGATGCCAGTTACAGACTAGGTGGCTGCCTGATTTTCTTAAGAGAATGAGCACTGCTTCCTTTGGAGTCTACAAGTATCTAAATAATCTCTCAGTTATGGGACTTGGAACGGGAATTGGTCCCTTGTCCCCATGTCAGCTCTGTCTTCAATTTCTATACTGGGCCTAAAATGGCTAAGATGTGCAGACAATGGTAAATAAATCTCTGGGTAGTGGGTGCTCAGTACCTGCAGTTTTTTTCTCTTTTCGTGTATCTTAAAATAGAGGTCAGTATCAAAGGTAAGAAAGTGATATAAACTAAATAGCATTATATATAATAGGAAGTTTTGAATCACATCTTTAAAAAATAAGTTATGAGACACCAACTTTTGATACAGCAATCACATTTCTAGGAAATCAATGTGCTTGTAAAAATTAACTAAAGTAAATGTATCTATGCTTTATTTATGTATCTCTATACAGATAACACAATGTATATGTGCAGCACTAATGTTTATAATAGAAAACAGTTAAAGACTCTTAAAGAAACTAAGTGAGGTATGTCCCAATTATCTAGAGAAGGACAGCCGAAGGAGGCTGCACAATCCCTTGTTAAGTAAAACAAAACAACGCAAGTTTGCATATGTGAAAGGACATCACATTCACATGCACATGCACCTATCATACATGTACATATGCACACATTTCAGGGTCCCCTCCTTTCACACAGTGACCACTCATAGTAATTAGTTTCAATTAGAACAGAGAGTAAGAGACAAGCTTTATTTTCTCTGTCCTTTGTTAGTGTTGGTGTTTTATAATTATTAGCCATGGTCACATATCACTTTAAGCAAAAAAAAAAAAAAAAAAATGTTCACTGATTGGTCTGGGTATTGGGACTGTGGCATATCTGTTTGCTTCTTAATTTTTCATGAGAAACATATAACACATCAATGCTTTATTAAAGAAACAAGTTATGAGCTTCAAGGGCTGGAGTGAGATCTACGTTAGAGAAGAAGAAAAGAAGAAGAGGAAGAAAAATAAGAACAAACAAAAAAAATGCCTTCTCACTTATGGATACATCAGAGAAGCATCTGAAATCCTGAGCAAAACTAAAGATTTCTGGAGCAAAGGAGAACAAAATACGGACAAGTCAAAAATACAGAGACATCTGTCCCAATACAATTCCAATCCTGCTGATGTAGACATTCTCCTTGTGGGGGTTTGCTCCTGGGGTCACCTGCATTAGTATTCCACTCACCATTGCTGAAGCCGCCACTTCTCTCTGCTTCTTTTTGACCTCAAGCATTTTATGCATAAATGTCAGTGTTCTTTGCAATTAATCATGCCTACCACAGACTAATTGTGGACAACAGTCCTGCAATTAGCCAAAATGAGTTTCAAATATGCATCAATGTTCAGATGGCACTCACATTCCAAAACCTCAGGTACCTAAACAGGAAAATTGGCCACTCTTTCAGAAGTTCCTTTCAAATTCACTGTGAGCTAGCAAGATAATCAGATCATAGCTGATAGCATCCATGCCTGGGGTCAGCTAATGAGAAAATAGTATCCTGAAATGCATGTTATAAACTCTGCGAAGCAGTCCATCTGAAAATACCAAGCATGGCATTTAGATCACACGTGCCAGTGTGTGTGGGGTGAGGGATGGGTAGCAGAGGATGAGAGGAGGGTGCTTAACAGAGCTGATGCAAACAAAGATATCTCTGATTGAGAAGTATAGTGATACCCAGTAGACAGGAATGGAAGACTCAGAATCAGACACATGGAGTCACGTAAAACACTAACTCCCATTTCTTCACATCTGGTTGTAGGAGGACTGTCACCATAAGTACTTACTCAGCGTCACTCGACCAGCTGAGACAACATGTTTGCAGGTTAATATTTTGACTTAATGTACAAAATAAAAGTAACTCGAAGCAGGAGTGCTCTACTCCCCCAAAACCCCAGGGGACTTTAGTAAAGCCTGGAGATATTTTGATTATTGTAAATCAGGAAGGAGGTGCTACTGGCATCTAGTGGGTAGCAGCTAGGAATGCTGTTAAATACCCCCACACTGCACAGCGCAACCCCTCACCAACAAATAATTGCCTAGAACTTTCAACAGCGCAAGATTGGAAATGTCTATAGTGCTAAGGTTTAAACACTGCAACTTAAGGTAATTAAAAAATACGGATTCTGGGAAACCTGGAGAGAGTTCAAGGTCTGAAAAGACCAGCACTGTGGATTTGAGCAAAACTCTTTACCTTTCTGAGCCTCGGTTTCTACCTCTGTAAAGTGGGGATAACACTTACCTTGCAGGTTGTCTGCAAGAATTTGAGATAATGGAAGGGAAAACACCTGCCAGATAATGCATGAGAGCTACTGTATTTTGATAATTGCATTTATTAACATTATTTACTTATTTTTCAATCACATTACCAAACAGAGACAGAACAAACTTGGTGTAAGAGTTGTACTGTTGCTAATCAGGCACCATGGCAAATATCCACTCCATCCTCCCAGGAATAAACTATTCTCACTTCAAACAATTGTTACAGTTAGAATCCAATTGACTCCAGACAAAAGTATTGAGATAATCAGCATATTAAAGCCAACACTATAACCATATGTTAATTATGTAAATGATTCATTTTAATCAGCTAGAACCATGTAAAGAGTAACTAGGAATGCAAATGCAGGGAGTTATTAAAAACCTCATTATTATTCATCTTGGTTCCATGCGTGAATGTATCCATCCAAACAGATGAATTAATAGCGAGAGGAGAGATGAAAGTGCTGGAGGGAGAGTCTGCGGGACACCATCTGTCTGCCTTTCCTTCTTGGTCTGGTCTCCACTTTGCAGAAAAGCTGGACAAGCCATGCAAGAAGTGAGCTGCAGGTTTTGTCTGCAAGGCCTGCTCACTTCCCAGTGCCATGGGAGCGCTATGGTTTCTGGGTATCTGCGTGTGTTTGCTTTTCACAGGTCGGGTGGGATAGGTGTGCTGGCCTGGAATCAATTTGCTCTGTCTGATAGACTATGCATACAAAAGATAGAGTCACCCAATTCATGTTTGAGTCACAAAGACCTCCTTTCTCCTCTTTTTTAAAACTTTTCTTCTATCTTAATTATGATTTCCATTACACTTTTCAACATAGGAAGAGTATATTTATTATTATTATTACTATTATTATTGACAAATAATCATTATTGAATTGTGATATTGTTATTATTATTATTATTTAGAGTTTTCTATGTGGGCAGCTCCATGATAAATCCTCTTGTTTGATCTTCATCACAATTTGACTCTTAGAGAGGTAAAGTACACTGCCAAGTAGTAATTGGTAGAAAATGTGGCTGCCAACCAAGGTTGCTGAACTTGAGGGTCGTATAGTACCATGACTGACTCCCACTTCATGGGCTGATCACACTCTTCCAGGAGAAATTCACTTTTAGAGAGTAGGGTATGTAGCATTTCTGGAATACCTATAATTTGCAGTTGAAGTGGGCACCAATGATTGGGACTCTGAATGGCTTACATGTGGACTCCTTCTTATAATGTTGTTTATTATTCTCATTGACAAAAATTACAAAACACACCAGAAGCAACCTGATAAAGTATGGCACACTAGGGGTAGAACTAGGAATCAAATTTAAATTCAACTTCAAAGCATACAAGTTCTTGATAAAGAAGGCATTTTCATGTGGTCCATATGTGGTGAGGGAACCACAGCACAGAGAAGCGTGATCACTCAGCCGATATCAAGTGAATGTGTTAGATTTGAACCCAGATCTGTCTGACTCTCCCTGTTTTTCTCAATGCTCTGAAGGTGAAGTCTTCTCTGTCCCTGAAACTATTCTCTTCCTCTGTGCTGTTATCATCAGTATGTCCATGTCCATGATGACATGTTCTATACCTGCATTGCCCAGTCTGGTCACCACCAGGAACATGAAGCTACTGTGAATTTGAATGTATCCAAAGTGACCAGGGAACTGATTTTTACTTGATCTTACTAATTCACTTGAATAGTTCACATGGCTAGTGGCTGCCATACTGGATGTCATAGTGTTTGATTTCCACAGATACCATGTCACTATTTTGTAATTGTGCATATATGTTGTGAAAGGTCTTTCAAAAATGAGTTCTATGAAATGGGTTGATGGGCGAATACACAGGCAAAAGCTGTCCATGCCAAGAGGATCACCAGGAACTTCCACGAAGAAAGATTCACCACCCTTTCCATCACAGAAGATTGAGAGCCTCCTAGGTCAGTGGGATCCACTTTCATTACTGATTTAACCTGAGGACAATATCCCAGATTTTTCCTCTCACCATTAATCCCCAAAACTACTGAAACATTTGCTCTATGCTTTCAAAATGTGAATCAAAATTAATGGTGTTTTATACCTTCACAAAACTTCTTAAGTTTATAAAGACTTGATCAATGATGCTGGCATCCTGGCAATGCTTAAGCATTCCAAAAATAGTTCCTCCATAGGTAAATGGCCAAAAATTGACCATTTTTCTCTTGTTACAGTAGTAATTTTAAAAGCAGTGACCCTTGAGCTAATGGTGTACTTAGTTACATGTACTTTCATGTATGTGCATATAACACATGATTAATATATGCACATAAACCTAGACTTTTTAGTTTCTCTTGAAATATTAGAAAATTTAGCATCACAGACCCTGTCTCTACAAGGGGTAAAATAACTGCAGCAAACAGGAAACTGCTTTTTTCTTGCAGAGAGCAAGTGGTGAAACATTTACTTTGTTTCTTCAGTCCTCACCACTGTACCTGGTGCAATCATATGGAATGACGTGGACACCTGAGTCACAAGCAGGAAACGATGGGATCCTACTTAGTTTGCAGTTCTCTAACTCTATAGTATTTCTCAAAAAGATATTTACAATGTGATATAGGCAGAGGAAGCCACTTCTCTTTTATAGGACATCACACACACACACACACACACACACATGCACGCACATGCACACGCACATATTTTCACTACAGACAATAGAGGGTAAATCAAATATCTGAAAAAGGCTTTGTAAGAGAATCCAAGGAAGGGAGGATGACAAGAGAAAGACTCACAGAAGTGACAGATTCGCACCTGGTTCTGTGCCACTCTGCTGTGACACAACTTCCTCAGGGCCATGAATGTGCTGACTACAAACTGAATGGTAAATTCACACCTCAATACAGCAAATCCTGAAAGTGCTCTGCGATTATTCTGCCTCATCTCTGCAAACAGCAAGTCACAGGCCTAGGGCTTCAGCCACTCCTAGAGTTCAGCTGCCGATCCTATCCAGCCCAAGAGCATCCCTAAACTCAGTAAATGTGCTCACTGCCAGAATTTCATGAGTCACTGACACCATATTGTCTGAGACTAGGGAGGAAAAAAAGGGATCAAGCCAGAAGCCCATCTGCAATTCATTTCACACCAAACTTTAAAAATATGTCCACCTAACATAAGTACAATCGATCATTTCATTTTGATTTTAGAAAGAGTAAACACGCTCGAAATTAAATGATTTTGGGGAGTGAGAAGTAACCACATTCAGAAAGCTCTTCATATCTCTGTTCTTCATATTCTAATGCTTTCGTATTTCTCTGCTGATGTCTCCTAATGTACTTTCACTAGAATCCCATTTTTGATCTTTAATCCCTTTATGTGTTTTTCTGTGGTTACTCTCGAATGCCTTTGTAGCTACCATAATTGGGTCTCTGGCACCATTTTAATAGGGCTTAGCACAATGCAGGCTTGACAAATTTCATCTAAGTGAAAAAAAAAAGAGGGAAAACTATCAATATCATTGTAGAAACTGACCAGAGTTTCAAATACACCACAACAAATATATCAAATAGGACACAAGCTGATTCATGTGTCTGCTGTGGTAGGACCGGGGACTGGGGTAGGGGTGACAAAGCCATAAGAGACTGTGTCCCCACAGGCTTTCTGTCCTGGAGGGTTTGTAAATTCACAAGTATAAAGGTAGACACTGGGCCAGATGATGTTTCCAGACCCAAGTGAGTTCAGTATTCTCCCCATAAATGTCAGGGCCCAGCTTCCCTGGAAGCATGCACAGCCTTCACATCCTCTGCAGGTGCCCTGACTTGGTGATATTCAGCCAAGGTGCTCAGTCTGGCAATGATGAAGAGACATTCTCCGACACGGCTCTTTTGGAAACAACAGTAGATTCACAACTATCCTGGCAATAAGAGAGCAAGCAAAGGAAGCAGACACCAACAGTGGTGTCAGGCTGGCTCAAAATAATCTCAGGTTCCCAGGGGAGGCCTTGTACACATGCACACAGACTTAGGGTCATGCCTGTGCCACAGGACCCAGCCCTGCATCTGGGATACAGCTGATTGGTTCACTGGTGAGAACCTGACCTATGCTGAGCCAATCAACTTACTCCTTGTAAGTTTCTCATACCAAATCAAGGAACAGACTCAAACAGTCTTTGATCTTAAAATAGAGGGGTTCAGCAAACTCTCAGCAATAGTTTCCTGCCATGTGCAGGAGGCTAATTTGTGAAAATGAAAGTGACACAAAGAAAGGAGACAGATGAAGAAGTTTCATGGTCCTAATATGTTCTCTAAGTCCTAGTCACTCTGGGTGTAATCACAGATCTACCTGTGTTCTTTTAGTAAAGGTTACGCTTTGCATGTGTTGATTTGAGTGGTGTTTATACTTGTTACACTAAAGCTGGGTTTCTCAATCTCTGCACCCTTAACATACTGGGTTCTACAATTCCTTTTCATGGGAGACTGTCTTATACATTGTAGGATGTTAAGCAGCACCCACAGTCTCTACAATTTAGCTGCCAGTACCATTCCTCTATCCAGTTATGACAAACAATTATGTTTCTGCATATGTCATGTGACCCTTGCAGAAGAAGTAACTCCCAGTCAAAAATCACTAAACTAAAGGAATTTTAAAGCAGCAGTTCAACATTAATGTCCAGCAAGTTTCTTTTGGTCTGCTTGGCTATGGCTCCAGTTTGGGGCAAGGATGGAGACTATAAGAAATGTAAGTTCAAAGTTAGGCTCTTAGTCTTGGACATAATCTATATTCTTTTTTGCTGCAAAATATCTGGCAAGGTCCTTCATGTATTTATTACCCAGTGGAGTGTATCATCTTGCTCTCTGGTTTCTGGTGACATTTATATCTCACAAAGATGTTTATGGTTCCAAAGAGGGAAAAAGGTCCCTCATTCTCACGACACTATCTTGAAACATTACCTATCAGGAGACTGTACATGTTCTGCATTGGAATGGGTGGACGGATGGATAAACAACAGGCAGACATATACACACACAGACAGACAGATAAGACATACATGGATGGTGGATAGGTGGAGGGATGGATAGACAGATTACCTTACAAGAATCATTCCAATCATTGTAGATCTGCTTTAATATATTAACAATTAGAATGGTTAACATCTAACAGACTCAATCAGCAATATCTACTATATCTTCCTAACATTATATTATTTTACAAAACTGTAATTTGCATGTCTCAGACAGAAAAACAAGTATAGTGCCTTCACTATGGGAACTGAAAAAAAAACTGTTCAGACCCTTCCAAAAGATTCTCCTAGAGCAAGAACACAACCTGCAAGTGCTCCCTGCCCAAGAACCTTACATTTTAACTGCAGTGATGCAATGATAGAAAAACTGCCGGAAGCATCACATAGACAGAAGAAAACATGTTCATTCCACAGCTGGCCCCTAGTAGCTGAGTAATTCTCCTCCCCCAGACCCAAGCCACTTTCTTCAGCTTTCCTGAGATTATGAGCTATTCAGCTCCTAATAAATGCCAATGTAGATGTCTGGTACTTGAAACCCAGGAACCTGGCCTGTTACAACCAAGCATGGCCAACTGAAACATTAAATGCAAAAAAGTACAGGCATTTCAGGATCTGTGAATTAGCACTATGATGTAGCCAATTTTTTTCCTATTAGAAAGGTCAAATTCAATAACCTACATTTAATTTCAAGGCCTTTTCTCCATACTAATTGCAACATAAACAGATCTCATACTTAAAAGGGCTCATCTTTTCCTGGCAGCCAAGTGCACAGAAGATGGGAAGCTGCTCTCTCAGCCTGACCCAGAGCACTGGTGCAACAGAAAAAGCTCATCAGACAGGAGCTGTCTGTAGTGTCATAGATTCCTGAATCCCACAATCACCAAAAGACAGTGGGAGACAGAGCCCTAATCTTTAAAATGCTTTGAAAAGATGTGGGCTTTCACAAGACTTGAGAATCTCATCCTGACTGGTTGTTCTACTTTTCTATCATCCTACAAAAACAATCTTGCTCTGGTTTCCTGTTCCAAAATATTTCCCCTCAAATGTCCTTTTCCGGAGACACCAGGACGACCAGATGCCTCCTCCCACTGCTGCTGAAGTGTCAACAACAAAACCCAGAAGCGACATGTGTTAACTGGCCCATCCCTCCCCCTCTGCACAGATAATAAATAGCAAGGACAGAGGGGATTCAAGGCACTTATTTGAACCCCTGAAACCAAAACACAGCTACTCAAAGTTCTATGGAAGAATCATTAAATGCTCCATAAAATGCACTTGGCCTTGCGCAAAGCGGTTTTGTCCTCCAACAAAACAATTTAAGTGGTAGCAGCAAAAGGGATCCAATGACTTTGAGTGTCAGGGTGTAAGAGGCCCCATGAACTCATAGTGACATTTCTCCACCTGCTCACTTGCTGCCTTAAAAGCCATGTGGCTCATTTTGTGCCAGGCGCTTTGCCCAGCTGAGTGACCTCAAAGAGGCCCCGGGCTTTTATTTCTTCACTAGCTTTGGGAGCGACCTCTTGTTAAGAATTTAATCTGGGCCAAGCCCAGCTTGAAGCACTCTGTGCCTGTCACTTAGTTTGCTGGCTGTGGACACAGTGGGGTGATCTGGATCTATTTTACCCTCTTGGCTGAGGAAGTCACTGACTCTTACATGGTGGGTGTTAGATCAGAGGCAAGATTTCTAATATAATCACGTGAAGTTTCTCCCCCAGCATTTTCGCAGACTAAAAGCCCAGGCCCCATAAGCTCAGGATCAAGGCTGACCACAATCTGCTTTGTGGTTGTGTTTCTTTCAAAGTCTCTAATTAAAAAAATAGCAACAAGAGCAAGAACACCAAAAACAACAGGCAGAAATAGCCACCACTTCCAGCAACACGTTATTGATTTCAACTCTCCGTCAGGCCTCAGGCTAGATGATATATAAGGCAACTTGCTTAAGCCTCAAGAAACATTCCACATGGGTCTTCACCTTTTCTTCATACGTTGAGAAACTAAGGTTCTGAGAGGCCGAATGACTTGTTCACAGTCACACAGCACATCTGACTTGCAAATTAACTCCAGCTGCATCTAACACCCATTTTTGG
Organism: Dasyprocta punctata; assembly: GCA_004363535.1. NCBI lineage: Eukaryota > Metazoa > Chordata > Mammalia > Rodentia > Dasyproctidae > Dasyprocta > Dasyprocta punctata. Next base: position 65,353 of record RJWM01002607.1, on the reverse strand, counting down.
ACTCTTGATTTGTGTGTCATAAAACCTGTATGCACACACAGACGCGCATACATTTTGACTTTTCAATACAACCTGTAAAGCATGTGTGAGCTTTCTACTACTTTCATGAGCACATTACAAGCTTCTTCATATTCTCACACTGTGCCAGGACCAGACCACCCGAGGACGAGGTTTGGGACCATCTCTTCTTTCTCCCATTACTTTGTGGTGTGTGAAGGTGAATTGCTTTCCTTATCTTTATAAGCAGCAACAGGGCTGGGGGCAGCTGCAATGGAACTATTCATTCTCTTCTCTGCCACCTGCCTCTGTAAGACTCACCTGGGCTAACTTGGACTACCTTCACTTCAAGGACAAGGAGAGTTGAGCAGAGGACGGTTGAGTCTCATTGAAGCACAGGAAACTATTCTTTCATGCTTTAGGGAAATGCAACCGCCTTGTTCTTTGATGCAAAATGGTTTTAATCTTCCCCAAGAGTAAACATCTGCTTAATGCAAAGCTTTCTAAGTCAATTTCAGCCTCCTCTAAGTGCTGCCTAGAAGCTCTGGGGCTATTACTGGCAGGCCTGGCAAGATGGGACTGCTACAAAATGTGCAATGACACAAACAGGTCTTCTTAGCCGAGAATCCACACAGAACTGAACCAACCAATCTCACATTGCACGTCTGCAAAGCCTTAGGCACCAAGACCTGAGAATCAGGCTTCTAGGGAAACTAGCACTCCTCCCACATCTCAACATGAGGCCTTCTTTGTGAGTGGTCTAAAAACCCCAGCAGGTGCAGTTTGCCAAAGTACTCATTGCCACAAGGCCCATTTCTTTGGTTGGTTTCAGTTAATTCTTCCCAATGATGGCACGCAGAGGCTGGGGACAGAAGTTGCCCTGAGAAAGAATGAAGAGAGACTCATGCCAAGGAAGGATAAATAAAGGGACTGAACACACATAATCAGAGAATTCAAGGTGACCTGGGTGAACACTCCAAGGGGCAAGGCTGGAGTGCAGATGCCAAATTAATAGCACCATGTGAAGAAAGGGAAAGTGAACAAAAGAGACTTGCTGAACACGAGTAAGAGAAAAGGAAGCTGGGAGCAATGGACATTGGCAGAGCCTCTCCAGTGTCATCCAGAGATTTACAATAAATCCCAGGGACACAGGCAGTCCAAATAATGGAGCACATTCTGCCTCACAGGCAGGGCTAATTCTTCAGCCTTGCTGAGACTGCAGGAAAGTCTTTCCAAAGCTCATTGCCCTGCATACTTGCACTGCAATATCCCTGGCCACATCAGGTTTGCCCAGGGTCTCTAACTCCAAGGCGGTCATAGGTAGACTGGGTGATAGGAGATTTCCTCAGAATCAAACAGGACTTGTCCCATTCACCTACACACACACACACACACACACACACACACACACACCTATGCTGCAGAACTACAGGCTACTCCATCTCTTGTGTCCATTTTGAAAGACACAGGGCTGCCATTTCTGATCTTCTCAAAGACACTGTTACTAGCTGACCATGGTTTGGCTAATGTTTGACACACTGACTCCCTTCTGACAATTTCCTGACTTCCTATGTAAGCCCATCACCCTCAGAAAACTTGACTCACAAAGTAGGCTATGTCTAGGTTTGTGACATGTAACACACAGCATTATACTGTACTGTGTAGTACATAGCGGCCAATATGTATAATATTATGTGTGATCAAATTATATGGTAAGTGCTTAAATTAAAAAAATATGGAACAAAAGACACATTGCCATTAATGTCCCTCAAAATACTCCCTCTCACTTCAAACACACTTATCCTACTGATCTTGCCACTTTCAAGCAGTTCAGGAAGTCCCTTTTTGTGGGTGACTTTACAATGTGTGATCAAAAATATAAGAATGTAAGATTACTGTTGTCAAGTGTCATCCAACAAAAAAGCAGACTCATAAAAACATTATAGCATGTCCTCATCCTTCTTTTCCACAGGATCTGCCAACATGTGAATTCTGGCTCTTCCCCAAAGTCAAAATGATTATGAAAAATAAATATTTTGAATTGTTCAGGACATCAAGGCAGCCACAACAATGCAAACAAACACTCACAAACAAGGACTTCCAGAACTGTTTTAGAAAGTGGTAAGAATGATGGGATAAATGTACTTGAAGTGAGAGCAACTGAGAGGATTAGCAACATGTCTTTAACTGTAATACATTTTTAAATATAAATTTTCACCATGTCTTTTGATAGTACCCTGTATCTATGGTGCATTATTAAGAAGACATCACTAAAATGTGAGTTCTGTCCATTTCTCTTTGGATAGGATCACATTTGCATCCTATGCTGAGGAAACTTGTGAGGAGACCCAGCTACATACAAACTACATGGAACACAAAAATGGATGGTTTCCAAAGGACTAAAACCTGAGGTTCAGTGCCATGTCCTTAAGATTGCTGCAGAAGAGACCCCATGCAGAAAGCAAGGGTTGACACAGAAAACAAGGGACAATTTCTTACAGGAGCCGCAGAGTCAGACACAGGGACAGGTGCTTCCAGATACAGGGGATCATTTCTCATCAAATCACTTCCTCTTTCTTGAGCAACCTCTTGGATCAAGGTCCACAGTTTAGCGAATAGTGATTTCCTATTGAAAGCTACTTGTTTTCCTTAGGAACACTCATGCACACATGCATGAACACACAGGCACATATGGGGTTACTGCCATACAATGAGCCTTTCATACATGTTTGCTCATTTGTGCCTCATAATAATCCCATGAGCCGAGGACTAGGAAACATGCTCAGGACAAAAGAAGTTCTGAGATTGACTTATATCACACTGTATGCACACAAATGACTTGGAGTTGGACTCAAAGCCTGTGCATGTAACTATAGCACATTTTCTTATGCTTCCTTAGACTTTTATGGTGCATCTGGATATTTCCAAATGAATCAAGTTAGAAAACATGTACAGGTACCGAACTAACCCCAGTTTTCCCATTTCAAAGCCATAATTAATCTCATACCCATTAAATGGCAAAAACGTTTTGTTTTGGGAATCAAATTCTAACAATTGAGAACAAAGACCTAAGAGTGAAGAGCAAAGCTGTCTCACAGCCTTTCCTCTGAATTCTTAGTTATGTCCTGCCACACAGTCATGAGAACTCATGCCACACAACCTCCCTCCTCACTGCTAAATTCTCTGCCACATTAGCATCAATGAACCACTTGCCACCCTAGGTTATTTACCTCCTGCAAAACTATATTCAAGAGAAGTCTTACTTTTCCTTGGAAAAGCATAGATGCTAATTATGGAATTATGTCATTATTTTTTAAATAATTTGTGAATGATTTGCTTTGATTACACTGCCACCTGTCCCTGTGAGTGTCGGGGTTGTCTCCTTCTTTCCTCATGGTTCACTGCAGAGGAGGCCAACTTGGCTGTGTATTCTTCTAAAGGTCCATCAACCCTCACAGGACAGCTTGTGCATATTCAATGTGATGACAACAAATACATAATTTCTTTGCTGGAGTGAGTTATGAAAGTTAATCAATAAGAAGTGGAAGTCTTGTAAATTATCTATCGAAGATCAGCCTATTAAATGTTCTACTTCTACAAGGCTGGTTGGAGTTGAGGTCTCAGACTGCACTATTTATTAGCCCACATGTAAGATAATGTGATTCTCAGGCAGCTGAAGGAAGCCTTGCTATTAAGACAGAGACAGTAAAAATAAAAATGAAATGTGTCTTGCTACAACAGCAAATCCTGCTTCCATGACTGCCAGAAAAAAAAAATCAAAGGAAACCAACTGCAGGCTGAGAAGATGTCTATGAACACAGTAGAATGTGTAGGGAGAACAGGAGAATAAGAAGAGGAGACATTGTAGTGGAAATTTCTCCCAAACTCTTCTCAAAATAAAATGATTAAAGTACATACTAGTTGGCTGGAGGCAGCAATTGGTTGTTCTCTACGGTGGCTAGGCCAGGGCAGAAAGAATGACATTGCTGTATCAGGACTGCACCAAGTTCTGCACGAAGATAGGAAATAGCCTAGAAACAACATCTGGCTTCATTTAGAGTCCAGCAGTGTGGTTTTATAGTACAATGTACATTAAGGGGGCTTGGTGAGGGTGAAAGGAGATGATACTGGGTGAGTTCCATGCCCTCTACCAGTGGCAATCAGGAAATTTGTGTAGTCAAGAAGTGTGGCCACAGAGAACGGGACAAATCAAAATGTCTCACTGTGCAGTACATCTGCCAATCATACCCCCACCCTGATTGCTCTTTGGCTAAATTAGGCTGCTGGATCATTACGAACGTTTTTCTCTTTGAAATATTAATTTTAATAAAGCTGGGAATATAATGACAGTAACCATGAATCTTTTTGCCTACTAGACTACACCAGCCAAAAGATGTTTTCTTTTCTTCTACTTGTGCCACCCAAGGTGACTTCCAAACGGTGTGTGCACCTGTAGAAACCAAAATGCTTGTGCACCTGCTTCAAGGCTGGCCCCAACCCCTTACACACAGAACCTCCTCCCTCATCTCTGATCATGACACCATTTAGAGTGAACACCTTCACTCAAATGCAGAATCCAAGCCAGGGCCCTGGGTTCCTGTGGTAAAATGCTTTCTGCAGCTATGAAATGCTCCTGTATAGAGTGGCCTCAGACTCACAGAGAGAAACCAAGTCTCAGTCCCCCTTTACTGTCCACTGCATCATTGCTGTTTCTGACTCTTGCCACGCTTCTGATAATAAGATAAGGTTGAGGGTTATGCACAACTCCAAGGCAGTGTTGGATACAGGCAGGAATGGCCACGTTATATCAGTACCTTCAGCTGTTCTGCAATATATCTGTATTATTTCAAAGGCAAGCAATTCATAAGCTTCAGAACTTCCAATGCTGTTAACTCTGACAATAAACCAGACTGTGCTCTTGCCCTGTTTAAAACTTTTTGGTGGCCTCTCTTCACACCTTCATAAAAATACAAACTCAGTTCCATGCCACCCAAGGACCTACTTACCGCTTCCAACATCACTTGCTCACTTTTCTTCCTGCGTCACAGGCTTCCATGAAATGTTCTCCAATTGTGGAACTTTCATGGTAGGCTACTCCTTCTGGCAATCAGTCCTGATCTTCATTGCCACTGCGCAAAGCACCTTGACCTGATCTTGCTCTCTGCAATGGGCTCCTTATCGTGGAGCTGCCCTCTTATTCTAGTCTCTTCTTATCTGTATAAGGTTTGTACTTCTATGTGTTTGCTTCCCCAGACCATGGGAATCCAAGTTCCATAAGATGTTGTTCACTTATTTTTCAGTGCTGTGTTCTTGGTGCCAGATCTGTGCCTGACATTGAGATGATACTTAGTAGTTTTTTCATGAATAAATGATTAGATGAACATATTGACCTCATCACTGATCACAATGCATCAATCAAAGCATCGCAGCACAAAGGTTGAGTCAAACAGCCCTACTGAAGAGAGCTTCTTAGACTCCATTCTGCCACTTTCAAACAAATAAGACACATTGCATGGGCCATATTTGCCCAAGTAAACACCTCCTTCCACCGGGAAAAAAAAAAATTATACTTTTTGGCCTTGACCTCATTTTGCCTCCAGCAGAATGCCTTTGGCTGTCAGCAGTTAGAAGCCTGAGCAGAGCAGGTGGAGGGAGTATAAATGACCCTGAAGGTTGAAAGGAAAAGAAATTATCACCCAACAGATTGGCAAACATTTAAAAGATTCATGATGCCCAGTTTGGGCACAGATGCAAGGTAACTGGTCTATCATACGCTCTTTATGGAAGTAAGAACTGACAAAGCCATTTGCTAAAAAGCAGTTTGACAGCATCTACCAGAATATAAAATGTACACACCCTCACAACCAGCGAGCTCAATTCTAGGATTCTACTGCAAAGTTATTTTCACAGATATGTACAGACACTGAATGTGCAAGGACATTCATTGAAGAATTATTTGTATAAGAGGAAAATAAAAGTGAAAGTTGCCTAAATGACTCTGAAAGGAATAAGTGCTAAGTACATTATGGCATTAACATTTATGGAATTTCATGCTATCTGTTAAGAATGATAGGGTCGACTGATATGTGTACTGATGTGGGAAGATAAGCAAAATATGCTGTTAGATAAGCAAAATCAAGTTGTGGAAAATGTGAGGGATGACATTCTGTTTACTTAGAACATGTGAACAGTGTTCACATCCACAGTTATGCATGGGATTACATATAAGTTATGATAAAAAATATAATGAGGGCTCAAACAAAAAATCATTATAATAAAAGACTTATTCCGTTAATCACCCTCAAAATAATTCCCCCACACCTGAAATACACTTATCATTCTCGCCACTTTCTGAAGCAGTTCTGGAAATCCTCTTTTGTGAGTGTCTTTAGTTGTGCTGTCCCGGCGACCTCAATGTTCTAAACCTCCTAAAAACGTTGACCTTTCATAGTCATTTTGATTTTTGCAGAAAGGCCAGAAGTTGTACTGTGCCAGATTGGTGAATAAGATGGATGAAGACACACTGGAGTGTTTTTCCAAACCTGACTTTCTGTTGGATGGCACTTGGCAGGAGCATTCAACACATTTTGGATCACGCCACATAAAGACACTCACAAATAAAGACTTGAAAAAATGCTTCTTACAAAGGCATGGGAGGGTTTTATACGAACAGCACTCCAGTGCAACCGGGTATCATCTCTGTATGGAAGGTAGGAACGGAAAAAAGGTGTTAGCTATCAGACTCACATGTATAACTCTGTTCTCTTATTTCTTGAAACCACTTTGGAAAATACAAACTCATTACAAATTTAGAAGTGAAAGTTCTGTGAGATCTCAGAAGAGGAATTCTCTATTATAGACTGGGTCTAAGAGAGGATAATTGCCTTAGTTAGAGGCTCCAAGTACTACAAAGGAGAGCTTTGAAATATGGTGTGAACAGAATCAAAGGGCTCAGATTTAAATCCACATTTCACCATTCACTGGAACTTGAGTAAGCAACTGTTCTGGGGCTGCTTTCTTGTTGACAAAGCTGGGATAATCACAGCAACCTGTTAAGAGTTTCTGTGAGGATTAACTGAGATAATGCATATTAAATGCTTACTGTGCTGCCTGCCACAAGGCAAGTACAAAACTATTAATTTATTATTATTATTATTCTCATGATCAGCATTCAAATCTGATAAAGTGAGAGAAAGTGAAAGCAGATCAAAGAGAGCACAACATAATAACATAATTAATTCCATCTGGTAGACTTGTCCATTCAAACTTCCAGCAAGGAAAGGTGTGCTCTGTATCACACTGTCAAATACCATCAACACAAACCACCTCTGCCTTGATCACTGGAAATGTCAATGGTGTCACTCGGCAAAGGAATTTTTACTATTACTCAATTTTATTAACCTAGTAGTAATGGAGTCAGGTGGTCCTCACATAGCATTTCTCTAGAGTTCTATTTTGCCCAGCTAAAATAGCCTCATTCTCTACGAAGTATTGGTACCATAGGCTGGCACAAGCAATGGTTCTTAAAATATGAATTACTGACCAGCTCATTTTTCCTATGGTAGAAGATTCAATCTCAGAAGATTGTAGGAAGTGGCTCCCTTCTGAAGTTCATTTGTTTCTCTGGTTGCATGAAAGACAGTCTCACTGATGGCGCCCTATCTATGAAATGGCCTCTATAACACTTTCCAGGCTCCCTTTGTCTTTTGCGAGATAAGAGGCCTCAGACACAGCAGGCACCTTCACCCCACACGTGGAACAGGGAGAAGCTGATAGCATTGATTTGTTTTTAGTAAATTTTTTAAATTGAGTTACAATTCATATTCTATAAAATTCAGACTTTTAATACGTAACATTCTGAGTTTTTGGAAGAGCTTTCACAAAACGCTGTAACCGTCGGTGTCAAATTCCAGAGCATGTTTAACCATCTCATGTCCACGAAATTGTCATTCTTTATGCTCTCTGGTTCTCACAACCACTAACCTATTTTTTGTCCTTAGAAGTTTTGTTATGTTGGACATTAAAATAAATGGAATATGTAGTTCTTTGCATCTGACTTCTCTGATATCACATAATATTGTCAGTGTTCATCCATGGTATAGCATGCATTAATACTTCATTCCACTTTATGGCTGAATAATATCCTATCGTATGTTAAATCAGTTTGTTTATATTAGTTGTTGGACATCTAGGCTTTTCTCATCATTGTGCTGTTATGAATAATGCTGCTATGAAAAGTCATTACTAGGTTTTTATGTGAATATACATTTTCAGTTCTCTTAGATATAGATACAAATACAGATACAGATATAAAACTAGGAGTTGAATTTTGGGGTCATATGGTAACTCTATGTAGTTTTCTGAGGAACTACTACATCGTTCCCCAAAATGACTACAAAAGTTTACAATTCCACCAGCAATAGATGGAAACTCCAATTTCCACATATCTTCACAGACACTGGTTTTTATCCATCCTTATATATACGTAGTGTGATCAGCGTGTTAGCAGTAGATAGCATTTATTTGTGTCTAGTGGTGGCAAATGTCTAAATCAAATCAGAGATGGAAAATTTCTCCTTGTGAATAGATTCGTATTAGTTGCAAAAACTGAATCAGGTTGAGTAAGACAGTAATCATATCACAACACCAGTGCTACTAAACATCTGATGATCCAAAGTTTAGGAAATGCTGGTTGAAGTCATGATTTGCAATCTCATTACTAAATTTATGTACAAGCTTGTAACATGCAGTCATATGGGAGGTGGTTTTGGTTTGTTCATTAATGCACATGCAGAAGCAGACCTGGAGCAAGAGTAGGTAGGAGCTTTAAAACTCCTATACCACGATGTTTTCTGGAACAGCATGTGGAAATTAGAAGTATTACTCAGCCAGTTTTTGCAGACAGGGATGGGAAGACTGTCTTCCTGGGAAAGGCCCACTTCATTTAGTTTTCTTTTTAACTCTATTCCCACCCCGCTCATCTTTGGATCTGGATAGAGAGGAGTATGAAAGAATAGGGTTGATCTAACAGCAGTTGCAGGCAGCCTGAGACAAATGTTTGGTGGTAAACATTTGTCCAATTTCACCAGCTGAGGCAAACTGGTGGATAGATAAGGTTACGTATTCTCAGGAAAACTAACCACTCCATCCAGGATGGTGTGATGCAACTTCTGAAAATGGTATATGCAATCTTCAAAACTGTCCTACTTGGTCATCTGGCCTGGAGTTGGGTAACAGGGCCAGTTCTTTCAACTCCATGAGGGATCATGGGTAAAGACTTGGGTTATTCTATACTATCCAGCAGGTCATCTTGGACAGGTTGAAGGATTTCTCCACCCAATGGTTACAAAGCTACAAAGTGGCAGAGCCATGGCTCTTTTTGGAAAAGAGAATTGAAGTATGTTACTACCATGAGCTGCTTTCACAATTGGCTAGCAGTTACACACTTCATCACAAGACCAAATGCTCACAGTTTTGCATGCAATCCAATGAGGAAATGTGAGCCAACCCAACACAAGAGCTCAGACCCACGAATCACTATGTTGGAGCCTCTCTGCTTTTCCTTAGCTTTGGAGGGCAGCATCAGCCCCACTATTAATGGTCATGGTGGGCTTTCTCTGGAGCTGGAATCTCCTTGGCAGCAGATCAGAAAAGATAGCTTCTGACAGCTGAAAAACCCTGCCAAGGCCTGAAGACGGAGTGACAGATTTCAAGTTTCCATGGCATTCCCAGAAACAGGTGGCTCCAGAGCTCTTGGAAAAGCATAATCCCTGCTCCACAGAAAGTCAGCTGCTCTCTGTGGACATGGGTATTTAGGGGCAGGAAGAGGTGTCTCCATGACAAACCTAAGGACCTAAGAAAAAAGGAGGAGTGCAGAAAAATCTCAAGGCTTTGTAGGGTCTGAGTTCCAGGGCCAAGCATTATTAGTATTTCCCTCCTATCTTACTTTCTTTTTAGCATTCACTGCCATCTGTAATGACACCATCTATGTGTTGTTGTGGTAGTCATGGTCTTAGTACTTTTCATCTCCCCCACAACATCATAAATTCCATTATGAACAGTATCAGCTCTGACTTTTTGAACATTCTGTTCCTGATGTCCACCATTGTGCCCACGTGTACCAGGTGCTCAGTGCGTGTCTGAAGAATTGTCAAAGGAATGAATTAACCAGTCACTGCACAACAGAAGTTTGTCTCCATTTTATACATGGGTAAACTTGAGGTTCAGGGTGGTAAAATAACCGGTTCAAGTTCAAAGCTCATAGTGAGTAAGGCTGGTTCTGTAGCCGAGGTCTGAGTGAATCTAAACTCCCAAGTTGTTCTCCATTGTCACAAATTACAAAAGTGAGAGATCCAGCTCTCAGGGGATTTTCCTACTTCAGCTAAGATAAAATAAAAGGAAAATCTGCCAGCCCTAAGATAGAACTGTCCTGTGATGAAAAACCAGCCCAGGAGCACATGGCTCACCAGATGTTGCTCACAGCTCTGGTACAGCGAGATTTAATAAAGCACCCAAGGCTGATCCCTATGCTCCAGCATCTTTGCTTGTAGGCTTTGGATGCATTTTTGAGTCGTTAACAATTAAACACACATGCTGTACTCCCCAGAAGCCACAGAAGTTACCAGACCCTCAGTCAGAGACAGGTACCTAAAATTCCCAGGCCTCTACCCCTCTTTGCATAAACATTGTGACTGTCTGCCAACCTCAACCCTATGACCCCCAAACCGCCCCTATTTCCAGGGCAGAATTCTCTAATCAATGAAGATAAAAATGGCAGCAGGAGGTACAGGTATTCCTTAGTCAACCACAGATCCCCTGGTATTACTGTCTTTACTCAAGTGTCACAGTTGCTCTCCTTGCCTCCTACACTTCTGGCTAAAGGTCATTTGTCCACTTTCCATCTACCTTCCAGATGAATCTTTGAAAAGTATAAAATCAGATCATAATGATCCCCACCATGAAAATTCTCTGGGCATCTTTCATCTCTTAGACCAAACTTTATTCTCTGCGGTGTTCCAGAAGTCTAGCTGTTATCATGACTCTGGTTTCCTAAACTTCATAATTTTATGTCTCACTCCTCTCCTTCTACTCTTATCCCACTCCCAGTGACCATCTTCATGATGCCCTCAGTTAGGCCAGGTCTTTGCACAGCTGGGCCTTCTTGTCAATCACATCTGAGCTCAAATTTCTCCTTCTACCATTTAAAATAGCCCTCCCAGTGACTATCATGTAACCTCTTTTATTTACTTTATAGCACTTCGTATCATCTGATGTTCTCCTGCTTATTTGCATGCTTTTTCCTAATACAAGATAAATGGTCTTATTCATACCCCATTGCCTAGGCCACGTAGAATGTAGAATAAATATTTAGAAAATCAATCAGAATTTATGGAAGCCAAACTATAACTCTTTGAATTTCTAGAGCCAACCCCTCCTTGGCCTTTGAAATGTACATGGTATGGCATCACCCTCATTTTGATTCTGAGGGTCAGACACAGAGATGGAAAGGGAACAACATTAACTGATAAGCTACTGATTAGGAGGAAAAAAGTCCTTTAAATTTTTTACTCACATTCTGACAAGGACTGGCTTGCAGACCTCATCCAAATGCCACTGGCAAGCCCAGCCCGTGACTTCTTTCTCTAATCTATAAAGGGAAAATGTTATACTTTTAGGACTTAAGGGAATTAGGAGGAGGATTTAGTTTTTAAGAGAGAAAGCAAAGTCATTTAAATTGAAAACTGATCTTGCGCTTTAGATGTGAGTTTGGTTTGCAAGAGAAATCCTCAGGCAGAAGTGATGAGAGCTGACGAAGCAGGTCTGGTCTGCCTGCCGGTCTCAGCTCCTTGCTGATAGATGGCTGCCAGAAAGATAGCTTGATCTCTTGAGCAGATTGGTTTTTAACCCAAGTTTTAGTCCTAAAATGAACACAGACTTCTGTGTCTCTTCAGGAAGTGGTTTTGAGTTCCAAGAATCCTAGGATGCCTCCATGATGGTTATAGAATTTTCCTTTTCCTCCAAGGGAAACACAGCTTTGAATGGCCCCGTTTCATGGACCTTAGGAAACCTGGAAACAGAAGTCACCTGCCTCCTTGGTTGGAACCACCTGCCATCTCTCTAGTGTCAGTCTCTAACCTCAAGGGGAGTTTGGCTGATTGCTGTTTTTGTTTCACCTTCGCCTCCCATCACACTTCATTACTTTCACTTTTGAATGACCACTTAATGTGTCAACCACCCCACTATTATGACTAAGGAAAAGGTTGAGTGAAGAGGCATGAAGAGAAGGTGTCAGTGATACTTTCTGCTTTAAGCATTACATGTCAAAAAATCATAAAAATACAATCACCTCCCATCCCACATTTTCTTTAGCCAAGATTGAGTTCTGTCCCTTCAACCAAAAGGATCTTAAAGACACAAATATTCCAGAATCTTTAGTTTTTTCATGTTCAAAATGGTGCAGCCAATCTGTCTTCATTGAACCCATAACAACCAAACAATCTTCAGTTCAGGGGATCTCCAGACTAGAGCAGATCCAAACACAGACTGGAATGGATAAGACACTCCAGATTCATCTGGGACTCAGAAAACACACTGAGTTATATGGGTAAGGAGACCCCTATAGAGTAACTAAGATAACAGAGGAGTATTCTTCCCTCTTTAGGGCAGGGGTATGATCACATCTGTGCCTCAGAACTTAGAACTAATGCTAACTATTTGAGGAGGTTGGAAAACCACACTTCAAAGATGTCATCAAACACATGTGCTGTCCCTGCCAGGAGGGAACAGTACAAAGTGTCCCTTAGTGGGGCTCTGACATGCTAGAACTAAATACTAAATAAAACACACATGCAGTCAGTTGGTCCAACCAAATACCTGCTTGGAAAGCTAAGAATCCCATATGCTAATGGCTGGAGATGGAATTCAGTGGTAGAGCATTTGTTTAGTTCTGTGTTTTGTCCCCAGCACGGGCGGGGGTGGGGAGGGGACCCATATGCTCTGCATCACCTTCACCATGTATGACTTTACATTCATTCCCAGATGGCTTCATCACATGCAGCAAGAGGAACCTGTGGTCTCTCATACTGTAGATGGGGATCAGCCTCAGCTGCTGATTGGTACCCTGGATGATGGGTTAACACATACAGCATCTGCTGGGCCCCCATGCCAGTTTCAGACCCTCTGGCAAGCAAAGCCAAGTCCCTCTGCTAAGTCACAATGGGAACTGTCTGCCAAAACACCAGGTGTGAAACAAACCCAGCTCATTAGCACCAGTAAGCCCCCACCCAAATTCCCGGAAAATGCTACCAGCTGAACACAGGGCTGCCCTCAGGTCCAAGGACCCAGCCTTATTAAGATGGTCATCGGATGGTCTGCGTCAATTTAACATTTTCCATCAAAACCTCCCAGAGAGCAGGCACCTCTGTGTTTATCCTTCTCACCAGAACAAATGTAAAGCTGCTGAAGGGAGAAATAACACACCACTGCCGTAACAGTGGAAGACAGGCTTGCAAGCTGTCCTCAGCCCCTGGAGTAACTGACAAGTTTGACAGAGAATGTATGTCCATAACATTGCTTGATTTGTGCATAAAGGGAAAGTGGAAAGTACATTTCCAGAAAGTCTAGACACAGGTAACCAAAAAAGGTCTTGTAAACAAACCCACAAGGACCCAGGCCCTGCCATAACCCTGGCCCTGTATCAAGGCCCCTTTTTGCTGTGATCTGTCCCTGAGGACCAAGGTTTTCCCCCGAGGAACAAGCCCTCCTGACAGCCAGCTGTAAGACCCACAGAGAAAAACTGATCAGAAATGACAGCGGCACAAAATCGTGTTAGCCTCCTGCTCAGAATAGGTTGTACGGGGGAGAGACACAGTAGCTCCCCCACAGAGTATGTGGGGACACCACCGAAGCTGCCGCAGGATCGCGTGGCCCCAGAGAGGGCTGTTCCTCGCCCTAACGGGGAGGACACATGACTTCACTAGGTTGAGCTTCACTTCTTTTTCAAGTAAGTTTTCCAGGACGACTCAGGGTGCTGGAAGTATTTTAAAGAAAATACTCAATGGAGTGACTAACAATAATAACAGTAACAATAATGGAAACAATAATTATTATTTTCTATTATATATAATGTTTATTACATAACTATCATTATATAATGTTACATAATGCTGTATGGTAATTATATAGTAACCTCATCAGCAATACTCCAAGTGGGCTCCAAGTACATGGTATATATAGCTTTATATTTATAAAACTGTATTTTCTATATTTATGATTGTGTAATACATAATACAGTAATGCATAAACAATTTAAAATATATAATAATTACATAATAATAAGTATTTCCATTCTTTTTTGAACCAGCACTACCACAAGTACTATGAAGACTAATTCATTTGATCCACAGAAATGACTCTAGTATTATTTCCATCCCATGGGGGAAAACACTGGCGCTCAGGTAACTTTAATATGGCCATTTTACAGATGAGATAACTCCAGGGCAGAGGGTTTGGGAACTTCCCCAAGGAAGCAAAGCTGAGATTCTGATCCAGGCAGACTGGCTCCAGGTTTGTGCTCTTTGCCAATACAGTGTTGGCCTCATAAGCAGTAAACACACAGTATCGCTGTGATCCTACATTCACAGAGGTGTCATGGGCTACGATGGGGTTGCAATGCACTCAGCAATAAACTTGTAAATATGTTCGTTGAAGACTTTCTGTGTGCCAAGTGCTATGGCATGCATGTGATTTAGTTCCTTTAACAAACATCCAAGGATGTAAATAATGACCAGAGAAGGGAAGACCTGTGTCCAAGGACACACAGGGAGTAGGCAGCACCCAAGATCACCTGCAGCATCAGACAGGCAGGCAGTGCTGGAGACAGGAGATGAGGTAAGGGTCTGTCCCCAAGCCCACACCAGTACCCCCACTCTCACTTGTTAGCCTGCTTCGTCTCCAGAATATGGTTCTTCAGTGAAATGCTGCAGGTGAAATTACTTCGTATGCATTCTGGTACATAGTAAACAGCTGAAAACAAGCAGCTACTGCTACCACTTTTGTAACTAAATGTGAAAAGCCACAACAGGCATTTTCTTCCAAGAGAATAACAGAAGTATGGGTTTATGGTGCCTTCTACTCAGATGGCAGATCCTCTGCCCTGTTTAAGCCTCAACAAAGCCCTAGCACGGTCGGTCAACACATGTTCTTGAATTCAGCACCTGTTGGATACACAGGCTTTGGTCCCTGTTCCTTATACTGATGCAAATGGTCAGGAGTTCAGCGCAGGTACCTGAGTTGACCCAGCCCATACCCAGCCTCTGATTTATAGCATGTTTGGTGAGTTTCTGTAAGCCCCAGGACTCTGAGCGACTTGGGGCTGCAGTTGTCCCCTTAAGGCTCTCCACAAGCTACCCAGTGCCAGTCAGCACTCACACATTCTCCCTGCCACCAGGCATGGACAGATGGGAGCTATTCTTATTATTTAACATTTATTAAGCACCCACAGTGTGCCAGGAGCTGTGTGGAACAGGGGTGTGGGTGGTCCCAAAGAGCTCATCCCCAGAAGCCTGTGGCCACATGGAACGGAGGGGGCAGACACCCTTCTCCCATATAAAGCCCATCCTCCCACAGCTGCTCCCCAGTTGCAATGTGTTCTGTTGGAGCAGGTGGACAAAAATAAGGTGTCAACACGATTGGGACCCCTGAGCGTTTATTTGCATGCTTCTGATTTAAAGCTCCCCAGATTGAGGGATTAGGGAGTAGGAAGGAGACAGTGGGCTTCCAGCACCCAAGCCAGGGGACCAGATGCCACACTCCAAGACCATACAGCCACTCTTCTCCACAGCACTCCTGGACTGCACTGCACTATCTAGCATCACTGCAAACATGTCCTTGGTCATCAGAAATCTCCACTGAGACTAGGCATAAAGAAATGCAACTGTGCCTATCCCGCCATCTAGAGCATCTTCATATTTAAGGGGTGATGGAAATTCATAGTAAATGCTTAGTTTTAAAAATATATTATGGTGTAAGACACACTGCATAGATTCTCCTCAAAATACTCCCTTTCTTTAAATACCCATATTCCATCATTTTTGCCACTTTCAGAAGCAGCTCTGGAAGTTTTCTTTCCTTAGTATCTCTAGGAAGTGTGATTAAAAACTATAGGGCATATGGCTGCCAAGTGCCACTCAAGGGAAAAGAGGGTCTGTAAAAGTATCAGCATGTTTCCTCATTCACTTTAGTCATGGGATCTGGTGCCGTGTGACTTCAGGCTCTTCCCCAAAGTCAAAATGACCATCAAATGTCACTGTTTTGAATCAACTCAGGACATCAAGGTAGCCATGACAGCACAACTAAAGACACTCATGAAAGAAGGCTCCTAGAAATGCTTCAGAAAGTGGCAAGAATAAAGGGATAAGCCGTATTTAAAGCAAAGGGCAGTTTTTTGAGGGGGATTAGTGGCAATGTGTGTTTTATTGCAATAAATGTCTTAAAATTTAAATATTCAACCTAATGTTTCAACCATACTTTCTTATGAAAAAAAAAAAAGTCAACCCAGCATGGGAAACCACAAACCACACAACATCAGCAATGCTGCCATAGGTGATGGTGTTCCCACAGCATGTAAGGGCTGCTTGTCAAACCCTCAGGGCCCTAGGAAAATGCCGTGGCAGTCACCCTTTCTCAGGTGGGGATGATTCTAATGGCTGCAGCTTCATATCACACATCAGTCCTGGTGCCAACCCAGATCACCAGAGTGGAAAGCCTGGACATGGGCATCACATCATGTCCCTGAATGGCATAGTGATCCAGTGCAAAGACTCAGTTGTGATCACCTTTGAATTCTTTGAATGCTGACAGTGACCATGGGAAGTAGAGGGTATTTGGCCTAAAAACAAACTCCCATTTTTAGACGAGATAGTAGAGGATCGCAGAGGTCAAGCAACTCGCCCAAGGTTCCACAGAGACTCATGTTCACACTGAGCTTTTGTTGCCATAAATTCTGCTTACTTTTTACTCCACTATGCTCCCTCACAGATAAGAAGCAAAAGCTCTCCAGAGATCAGTTCCTGAGAAAAACGGGGAACACACACCACTGCCCTCTTCAGTCCCTAAATTCTCCACATGCCTGGGAGCCAATGTAGATTGAAAAGAACAACCCAAGGAGACCACCTTTTCTCACAGCAGCAAGTGTAAACGCTGCTAAACTCTAAATCAGACACAGGGCGACAAGGCAGGGCAGGCACACAGTTGGCCACCCCTTGAAAGACAAGTCTTTTGACGTCATCTTCTCACCTCAAAAACAGAAAACCATCAAGTTCAAGCCCTGTCTGAGCAACTCAGCAAGATCCTGTGTCCAAACAAATTAAAATTTTATGAAAAGGATATGGATGTAGCTCAGCACAAAGGCTCTAGATTCAGACCCTGGTACACTATTAAAAAAAGAAAAACAACACAACACCAACAAATGACATGAAAATAAAACCTTTATCCCCTGGAACATACCAAAAGCTGTCTCCTTTAGAAAGGATGAACAACCATCTCCAGGAACTACCTTTCTGGGAATATAGCTAAATCTGTTTCGATGCTCAAGCTACCAAAAGCAATAAAGACATCACATTGGATCCAGTGGATAGGATGGATACCCAAAAATTCTACCTTCTAGCAGTTTATTTCTGACTGTTTTGCAAATGGCATTTTGTTCTTCCAGGCCCTGAGGACAGAGCTTGTACCCCAGTCACCTCAATGGCTCCACATTTTAGAGGAGAACCTGATATGAAATACTTGATTAGTAAGTATTTTAGTGAATGAATGAGTTACACCCAGGCCTCCTACATTTACTAGTCTGAAAATTTCAATCTAGAAACTGGCTATGGCTGAAGAAAATAGCCCCAACTGCCCAGAAGAAAAGACTTTCTGAGTGTGGAGTTCAATGTTTCTGGGTCTCTTGTTGGGCTCAGCAGTTAATCATGTGGCCATACATGTGCACTGGTGGGATGTGTATGTGTGATAGGTCTATCTTTAGACAGGAGAGTAACATAAATAGGAGTGAGTATCTCCATCATAAATCACCCAGGCAAAGCACTTACTCAAAACAACCTTTAAAAGGCAGGGAGGGAGCTCTGCTTCCCCACCAAAGGCTCAGATTGCTGAACACCAAAGCAGCAAAGCAGAGTGCAAAATCCACAGGTCTTCCAACCCCCCCATGCCCTGTGCCAGCATATTATAAAAAGCATACTTGCTGATATAGCATGCCTTTAAAATGATCAAAATGACAGATGGCTGCTGCAGAAACAATCCTTTTTATAGGACTGATATTAATCAGAAGAAACTGACAATGTCCCCTTAATCTTTTAATTTTCAAAAAAGTATATTTCTATAAAAAAAGAACTGGGCAAGTCCAAGTGCTTGGGTATGGTAAAATGTCCACATTATTGCGAACTTAATAATTAGAACACTTTGAGTTTTCTTTCCTTATCCATTTACTTGTATATTGCTAAAAGATAAGCACCCAATTGCCTACTCTGAGACGCCTCATTTTGCCCCAATTACCGTAGCGTCGGATGTCCCTTTTGGATTTCCTTGACATCCCTAGAGGTGGTGTTCCAGTCTGAGAAAGAGTGGGCTTGCCCAAAACATACCCTAGGGAGAGACATCACAGTCATCTGGACTGGGGAGGAGACACTGAGTAAAACAACCACATCTGCCTTGGGCAAATTTGGTCACAGATAGAGAAGCCAGATGAACAACTGTCTGGTGGGGATGGTCAATGGCAACAGGGCTAAGTGAGAGCTCAACCAACCAGTGGCTTCCCCAGGGTGGCTTATATAGCGCTTGGGGGAGAAAGGGCATGTTTGTGTTCAGTCTTTGTAGTAGCATAGACTATTGCTCGTTAACAATGAGATCCTGGTTTTGACCCACCTGGCAACCTATCATGACCCCAATTTGTCCAACACTCATAATCCTCCAACTTAAATGAAGCTGGATTTACTCTCCAGCTAAAAGGCAGGCAGGACAGCGATGCTTGGGTCAGGAACAGACGTGGTCTACCTGATCAGTCATGATGGTTGCCAAGCAGAACTTTTGCTGGGACAGTTGGGGGAAAGACCTTAAGAGGGGTTGCGGTGCAAGTCTGGGTTTGCCATCATTGGGAACAGTGTGTTTGTGAATGGAATTTCAGTAGATAGGGAAGTGTGGAAAGACAGAATTTGGGTTTCCAGAGCCATTGGATCCAAACTTGCCTGACACTGTTGGAACTGGATATTTTCTTGTTTTCCCCTCTAATCAGTATGAGTTAGATATTTGTCACTTGCAGGTAATATTCTTTAACAAATAACCTATATTCTTTCTTTCCCCCAGAATATACTGAAAAACTCTACATATATTCGTGCATGCCAGACTTTTCCCATGTATTATAATGTAAGATTCCCTGTTGAAAATGATCTTGGTTTCTCTATTTTTCCCTCATTACTCATCCTCAGTTCTCATCCGGGCACACAGTAGGTGCTTAATAAACAACTGCTGAATGAGGAGATGATGAGTTGCACTGAAAGCTCATAACAACTCTGCAAGCTAGGTATTCCTACTTTTATTTTTACCCCAGAAATCTGAGTGTTGGTGAGGTTAATCGACAAGCCCAAGGCCACACGCTTAGTAAATGCCAGAGCCAATATATCAACCTGGACCTGTTTAACTCCAAATTCCCCTTGCCACCTCTCTGACGGTTTAATTTAGTCCAGTGTTGACATGGCCTCATTGGCAGTACAGAAAAGTCACTTAGTGACTAAGATGGAGCAGCCTTAGAGTAATTGACGCCACCAGCATTTCTACCAGGGGTTCAGGCTGATGGCTTTCCCAATCAACAGACATTCAAAACACGTAGGCAACATCGTAGGGCAGCAATACCAAGAACTGAAAATAGTTTCAACAACCACAGAGCATAACAAGTTGCTTTATTAAAGCCTAACCAGAAACACATCCAAATTACTTGCAAGTTCCCCATACATTTCTCTACCTTTCTAAAAAAAAAAAAAAGAAAAAAAAAGGTTCTTCTCTGTGCATTGTAAAAAACACTTCAGTAATTCCCAGCATCACTACATATGTGGATGCAGATCTTTAATAAAGTGCATTGCCAAAGTTAATGAAGCCAATTTCTATTCAAAATACGGAAAGCAGGGTGTTTATACTGCCCATATCAGTGAGGCATTAATCAGCATTTTTCTGCCACTGTCTAGTTTAAGCTGGAAAACACTGGGCCATCAGAGAATTACTGTCTCTGGTCAAGGGTAAATGGGATACAAATCCAGGAAACTGAACATCACCCACTGGGTTTAGAGGAGAGCATTATGGATCCCATTCCTATATAGGCACACAAAGACTCAGCGTCTCTGAGATTTGTCCTAGGTCCTTTGACTTATGCTTTTTTTTTTTTTTTTCATTTTTGAGATTTTATGTTTAAGCACTATCCAATCTTACATTACCAACAGGATGGGTAATATACCTTTCAATATCTCACACCAATACTATGAATTCACCAAGTTCTCTGCTCTGCTGAGGAGGTCTTCCTCATTCCTGGTCCAGTATACACCTTTTGATGTTTCACACCTCAACTCCACCCCGACTTCCTCTCTTGGAGCCATCCTCTTCTGAAACCCAAGATAGACCTGGGTTCTCTCCCTCCTATCCCTTGTATATTCCTAGTACAGACCTCAATCTGAGGGAAGATTTGTGAGGAAGAGGAAGGCACTAGTCCAACAAACCCAGTCCAAGTCTCAACTCTCCCACTCATATTCTTCTTGACCCTGGGCTGGTTACATTTCCCTAAATTTTTAGGTTCTCCACATCCAGAAGAGAAGTCATCACATAAGGCTGGGATTCCTTTCCTAAAAACCCTGGAGTCATCCGTTTTATTTTATTTTTTTATTCAGTTTTTTTTCCTCTGTTTCAGAAGCGTGTTTCAAGAAAAACACTGTTTACATAGAACGCTCAGCAGAATCTGTGATAACACCCTAAAATCAAACACATAAATATTCCCACAGCAAAATATATGAATATTCACAGTAACTGAGATAAAGAAAGTCTATAAATAGCTGCACATCATTTCAGGTCAAGCCTCGCTCCCAAATGAAATTCAGTACCAAGTTTTTAAAAAGTGATTTTCAGAGCTTTGTGAAATTTATAATTATCGAGAAGCAATGGGGAACTAATCCCAGCCAATTTCATTGCAGTTATTATAGATATGAGATGGAATATCTAAGTGGTCAGCACAGAGCCTAACACAGGCAACTAATCAATAATCGCTATTATTTCTTCCTATATTTCTTTTTTAATTTTTTTTTTTCGGTACTAGGTACCGAACTCACAATCTCGCAATTGCCAGGCAGGTGTTTATGCCACTGAGCTAAATCCCCGGCTCTTCCTATATTTCTTATAGTACTATAATCTGTGGTTTATCTACTGTTTCTTCCCAAGGCTATGGAGCCAAAGATCAGTGGTTCTAACTGTCATTTCTGTTATCCAGGTGCCTAGCACAGTGTCTACTAGAAAGGAGAAGTGGAGTGAATAGATCATTAGATACACCAATACACAAGAAGGTGGATGTGGCTCTGTTCATACTGCCCTCTATCCAGGAAGATTATCTTCTGACTTATCATCCATAAGACCTGGAAGAGACAGAACTTTGTCCAAAAGGAAGAATAATAGCCATATAATAGCCATAAAACAAGGCAGATATCCAAACAGAGATGCATAGGTCCAAATGTGCAACATAGAGCCAAGTGCTTAGTAAACTAAGCACTCATCAAACCAATAAATCAATCATAAAATCATTGTCTTGATTCTATCACCTGGCATTGTGTGACCATGGTCCATGATTTAGGCAGACACTGTTGGCAGAATCTGGACACAAGAATGACTTTGGCAAGTGACTTGACCTGTTTTGTTAGCAGGTCAGAAAATTCACAGAATACTTAAGGTATCACTGGAAATTTAGAAGTAAGTAAAGAGGAACATGCTTCTGTTCTTCTTAACCAAAGATACAAGGATGGAAATCTGTATCAAGGGGGAAGGATAAATGTTCACACAGTGTATTTTGTCATACTGTGCTTTTCTTTCATGATACAGTCCAAACTGGTTCAGCTCAATCCTCTATATTTATCTGTAATTCTCACATGACTAAAAGAAAAGGCTTTTTGTTTATATATCCAGTAAGTTTAAACCCTAAATAATGGGTTCATTTAGACAAAACATAGTGTGTTCTACTGACATGGTAATGATTCCAGCTTTTGTGGAGGATGGAAAGCAGGGTCCAAATCAGCTCTGAACCCCCTGGAGAAAAGCTCCATCTTAATAACCTCCCAGAACTATTAGGAGACACCCTCACTGATCGTTTTTTGCAGGGGTGAGTGGTTATTCTCTTAAAACCTGGTTTAAAAAATATGTACAAATGCTTTTTTATTTAACTGCACAAATTAAACCTGGGCAATGTTCAGCTGAATTTAAAAAGTGGCTCTCAAGAGTATTACAAAGAAGCAACACTTTGGCCACAATCATTGACTGCTGTTTGGAAAACCTTGAGAGTCTCTTCACCAGCTCCTCCACGTGCCTATAACTGCTGTACCTCAACACTTCTGGACACAGGGACATTCTTACCAAGGGTAAAACACACACTGTTTATTTTGCATAATAGTATTGACTTCCTGATGGCATTATTTAGATCCTGATGGCACCTTAATTCCCTATAGGAAGGGCTTTGCATCTTGAGCTGAGAGGAAACCAACAAGGTCAAGGATGTGGTTAGCAAGCTGGCAAATTCAGCTGGAAGACAGGGCAAGCAGCTGAAGGGAGAGTGATGGTTACACTTTTCTCTTCCTCTACATCACTGCTCCTCTTCAGGCAGATATGACCACAGAGGGGTAATTTTTGTAGCTAGATGCCAAAATGTAAATAATAGGGGCTACATGAGCAAACAAGAACGAAAACTAGTGTCTGTGCACAGTCTTTCAGTGTGTTCCACAGGATAAGAAAGGGAGAAGATAAAGTGTTTCAACAGCTAGTCTACAGGTACCGCAATAAAATGCTTTCTTAACTGATGGGTCACAACTTCCCAGAGGCATCACTTGTGAAAACAAAGTAGGGTCAACCTAAGGTTTGCAAGTAAAATCATGTGTTCTGTCCAAAAGTAACAGGATATGTTTCTGGAACGCTCTGCAAAAGAAGAAGAAATAGGACCTCCCCAATTTCTTAGCTGGTCCCTGCTTCTTCCCATCTATCACTGGGGTAATACGTCCAGAGTGGCATTTCGTAATGACAGCAACATTCCAGCAAATCGATAGTTATTTAATTCCCAACAAGCTCTTGAGTCCATTAAACCTGATTACATTCACCCATTTCAGTGGGTGCCGTTATTTTTCCTACAACGGCACTTAATCTATAACAGGAACTTATGAGAACTTTCAAAAGCAATTTCAGCATCAATCAGCATAGAGTGAAGGGCACGATTTGCTTGTAATTATTTATTGGATGGGGTTGCTGAGGGTCTGACAAAACTGCAGCCACTGACCTTCACCCCAAATTTCCAATAGAAGCAAAAAGCCTGTTACTCCCCAACTGAGCGCAGAGTCCCACTTCATAAGCAACAGTCTTGACACCAGCCTACCTATGCCAGGAGAGACAGAATGGTTCTCACATAGTAAAGGACCATCCTCCAAGTGGCCTACCTATTTATAACACGGAATATAGAGAAAAGCCTCCAAACTGAGCAGTAGCCATATCTGGGATATGAGGCTGGTTGTTATTTCAAATCACCCCTGTATATCTTTAATCACCCAGGTTATTTCCGTAAACAAAAGGTAACAGCTATATTTAGAAAAGGAGAAACAGTGTTTGACCAGCGACCCCCCAAGAAGCTTCATTCATGAGCTAGTTGTAGGGTTTTTAAACATGGGATCTGGGGGCAGGGTGCCCAAAAGTCAAAGTGAAAGGCCAAGGTAAGTCATTTTTCTTTTCCATAGAAAGGAGACACAGAATCGATTACGAAGGGACAGTACAACAGCCAAATGCCACCTGGATTCCTAGAGTAACCAGGCCCCATCATGAAGAAAGGTTAACATTCTGTAGATTCGGACTATTCCAAATAAGACTGTATCTATGACAAAGAGGTCAACTTGCACTAAGGGAAGAAAAAAGTCCACATTTCTCATTGGTAAGTAAACCTCTCTGCTTAGAACTAAGAGCATTAAAAGCCAGTCCAACACACATTTCAGCCTTCCATGCTCATACTGTCATCAAATTGTCAGCAGCCAGTCTGGGCTTCCTAGAAAAACCTCTGAACTTCATAAATTAACCATCTATAGAGTGTCCCTGACTGCCTCGGGGCCATCGCTGAGATTCAGGTAGGAGGAGCCTTCTCTGAAAACACAACGCAAGTGGGGGTGTCCTGTGAATTACCACATATTTCCTGCTGCTTCTGTTTCCTGGGTTAAAGCTCCAAACTGCGTCACATCATGTTAAGTTACTTTGCCTCATGATCTGCTCTGGGAGACTGAGTCCCTCAGAAAGCCAGGAAGGAGAGCAAATCTTTTGCCCCATGGCCAACCTCCTGAAGGAAAGGCATGAATGTTAAGCAGAAGCCAGATCAATACAAGCAAATATAGCTCAAGTACACCATTTATTCAGCCATGAGAGATGTCAATAGCCAGATTAGGGTGATCCATCTTTTTGATTTCCTACTGTCTTCTCACTGACTACACGAGGGCTTTTTCCTGTATTAAAAGTGTTTGCTTTCTCAACCATAAAAATTCCAATTATTACTCTGTGCGCTCTGGAGTTAAGTTGCTTGCTGGCAAAGGCCTTGAATTACCTGAATCAGCCCAGGGAAGAAGGGGGCTGCTGGAACAATCATAGGCACGCCATAGGACTGCAGGAGGACTCCTTGGGACGCCAGCATGCTTTAACTGGAGGTATGATTCCCTCTGAGGCTCAACACATCAATGGAGACTTGGGGGGAAATCTATAGACCCAACTTCTTCCGAACTACAAAGCCGAGAGTCAAATCGCTTCTGTCAGGAGCCAAGAGCCCATCAACACCGAGAGGAGAAAGAAAGAAAATCCGCATCAGCAACTCTGAATGTGAAAGTTTTCTTCCCAGACAACGAAGAGAAACGGCAGCTGCAAAGTTGAAGCTACCAAAATGGAAGGTGCTATTTTGGGAGCAGCTTGCCTAACATGACTAACCAAATACTCTTCATTAATTTAGTTCTCAGAGAGAGCAAAAGAGAGAGACAGAGGGACAGAGGGGCTCAAGCTCTGAGATAATGGAGTTGCCCTCATGAATTTGACCAAAAGACCAGAGATATGGTCCACAGGGGATTTTTTTTAGAGAATAACTGCAAAATAAAAACTTACATGATTATCAGCTGCTGTATAAAACTTGAACTAAGTAGGTTAACATGGGCAGCCCTGGATGCTGATCAAAAATACACTAAGGAGTTACTCAGCCTTCTCTCTCTCTTTCTTTCTCTGTCTCTCTTTGTGTCTCTGTCTCTCTCTGTCTCTCTGTCTCTCTCTCTCTCCCACCCCCCTTTCTCCCCCAGCTCTGATTTCAGTTTTAAAGGGGCAATTTGTAAATAATACAGTTCAACTACCAGCCAATATCTGCACAGGCTCCAAAGAGAGAGTGAACAAATTACTTACCCGTGTTATGCTACTTTGCTCTCACAACTCCCTGAAGTAGGTGCTGCTCTCGGGTCTAGTAACAAAAGAGAAACTGGGATTATGCTAGGGATGCAGTTTTGCTCCTGATCTTACAGATTGCAGGAGGCAGTGCTGAGACCCCAGCACATTTCCAGTCCAATTCCTAACTGTGACACTACTCCCATTACTGCATTCCATTCTGTAATAGTTACACGTTTCTATGTGTGTGTGTTTGTGTGTGTGTGTGTGTGTGTAATTGCAAAGATATTTATTTTAAACTTTCAACTGGGAGAGATTAATATGCAGTATATTAATGTGAGATGTCTCCCTGTTCTCAGAGAACAAAGGTGCATGTAAAGGTACTATAACTATGAGTGAGAAATACAATCAAGCGAATATTTCACATCTTTCTGGTGATAGCAAATACTCAAGTGATTGTTTGGGATGTGTTCTATGGAGCCAAATAAATTTTTGTGGGGATGACTTGAATTGGAATCGTGCTGAGTGGGGAGCATACCAACTGTGTGATCTCAAACTAGTTCCTCCACCTCTCTGAACTTCACTTTCCTCATTAGGAAAACTGTAACAGTACCTACTTCATAAGTTTATACAATGAATGCATAAAGTCCTTGTCCTTGCATCACAGTATGTTACAGGAAAGGGGTTACAGGCAATTCTCATTGTATAAATCCTGTTCTTCTGATGCTTGGGTGGACACATCTTTGACTGACACTGCCAGTTCAAACAATATCAAAGTATCCAAATCTTCATTCTAGGAATGCATGTATTGCATTTAGAGCTCCACAACTTTGAGAGCAGTATGAAAATTAGATGAAGTGAGATCATGTAAATAACACCCCAGATGCAAGGTCCACCGAGAATCACCTTAAATCTAACATCCGCTTGTCACCTTCCGCCTCCCTCTCAGAATACAACCCATGGTATAGATTTTGTCAAAACTGGGAGAGCTTCAGACCCCGCCAAGCATATTCAACTATTGGCTTTTTCTAAATCCAAATGTCAATTCCTCCACTTTTAGATAGCCAAGGTGTTTTTACACTACACTAATTTTAGTTGCTTGATTTAGCTGCATAATTACATTTCTAGATAACGACAGCGGACAGGGTTTGGCAGAGAATTCAATTATTTAAGGCTGAATTTTGGCCAGCTTGACAAGGTTCCCCTGTAATTGATTCTCATGCATAGGAGTGGCCACATTGTACGACTCAGAAATCTTCCCTAACAGCTGTGGACTGACCCTCTTACCCAACAGCCGATGCTGTTTCTAACTTTAGCTTTGGACTATGACTTTCAACACCACATTTCTGAGAACTTACCAGGAAAGACAGAATCATCGATAGGAGATGAGTGTTTTGCAGATGATTTTCCTTTGGAAATCAGGGAAGGAGAGAGTGATTTGAGAGGTAAGGCCTGCAGCACCATAAGTTATGGCTATTTATTTATTTATGCATGGTACTAGGGATTGAACCCAGGTCCTGCACACTGAGCTACATCCCAAACTCATTTTTTAAATTAATTAATTTATTTATTTATTAAATTTTGAGACAGGGTCCTACTGAGTTGCTAAACTGCACAGGCTGTGCTTGAACTTATGGTCTTCCTGCCTCAGTCTCCCAGAGTATTGGATTGTAGTCATGCTCCACCAGACCCAGTTTGAACAGGTATGAAATAGAAAGACCACTGAGCCAGGAGGCAGGGAACATACTTCAGTCACCTAATCTAGAAATGTACACAGTTAAACTCTTGATTTCCTCAGTACTAAATAAAAGTAAGAATTTCCACTTATTCTACACCAAGAAAGATCAAAAATCAAATATGTAGGAAAAATCAGAATTGCATGAACAAAGTCAATTACACACACACACACACACACACACACACACACATATGGTGGATCTGAGTGATTTTAGTGAGGTTGAAATGAGAAACATACCATATACAAGACATAGTGATACAAAGCTATAGCATGTGCAAAAGGTAATTTCTCTCTTTTTAAGAAAACTATCATACTAAAGCTTTTGCTGCTCCAGAATAGTAAGTATCTTCCTAGCCTATTCTGAAGCTAGGAGCTGTTTTATGTTTTTTTTTTTTTTTTCCCCTCTGCCTACCAGGAAGCACAAACCATGACAGGAGTTTCAACTCTGTCCATCTCATGGTCCTTCACAGCCTGCATGTCCATGGGTTGTGTTTCTGTGCCTACTATCTCCAGCTCTAAGCACAGTTGCTCACATTTTCTGATTTTAAGATTCTTACACTTTATTTTCCTATATGATTGTGGTACTTATACTTTGAAATTGTGTTGAATGTATCCTTCTTCTAAAATCACTCCAAATAAGAAAGTATATCAATTAAAAGAAAGCAACATTAAACAAAATCTTTCATTCCTAACATGGATTTATTTTCCCAAATGAGATGCATTGTATTACTGGGTTGTGATAGTGTTTTCTTAGAACCTCCATTAGAAGGAATTTGTTCACTAAGTCAGATCATCTTCACTCTCCAGCAGCTAGGACACATGTCTCGGGGTAAATGCTTACCCACTCAGCATGTGACATTTAGCTTGTGTTATTCCCCATGGCTTAAAATAATAAAAATATGGAATTAAACAATAAGCTGAAAGGAGACGACAGGCGATTCTAACAGTTATAGGAAACACACGCAACTTCCCAAGCATATTGAAGCCCAAAGAAGGGCCATGCAGGGTTAACTGGTCTGGCCACCATGGACAGGGGATGGTAATCTTTCTTTTGTAAATATTTAGACAACACGTATTTTTGGTGTTGCAGACCTTACGATCTTTGCTGCAACTATTCAATGGTCTGTTATTGTAGTATGGAAGGACATTCATTGACAAGATGTAAATCAGTGGTAATGGCCATGTTTCAATAGTATTTTATTAATGGACTCCAAAACTTACATTTCCTAGTATTTTTACAGGAGGTGGAGTATTATTTTCCTTCTAATTTATTTCAACCACTTAAAAGTATAAAAATCATTCTTTCCTCAAGAGCGGCACAGAAATGGGCAACAGCCAGGTCATGGTCACGGTCTGTGCTTTGCTGATCCCTAATCTAGAACACATGTTTTACCCAAGAAGTCAGATTTCAAAACAGAACAAACACACTGAGACCTTTTTTGTTCTCTTCTGCTTCCTTGCTTATATCTTATTTTCCTATGGCTTCTTTGGTGCCAGTTCTGTGCCAGCTTCCCTGGGCCAGGGATTTCCATCAAAGATTGTGGTTTTGCTTTTGTTTCCCAGTCTATGAAAATAGTTCAATCCTATCTCACCCCTATAAAGGATCCCCACCTTTCTCTACCTTTCACATCGACACTCTCCTCTTACTGTGTGTGTTTCCTGGCTGTCAGACACTGCATCTCCTTCCCCACATTTTAGGAGCTAGTCTGAGGATTATTCTGCACACTACCACCTTTTGTGAATGACGGTTGTCCAAAGTTCAGGCATCTATGTAAGCGTCCAAAAGAAACAGAAATGAAAGTGTGCGCTGGAGCATAGGAGAGAAGGAGCATGCAAGGAGGATGATCCCTACTGCTGGTTCCATCACCTGCAGACCCAAATGCAGCCAGGGACTAGATCCAGACCACAGAGGGGACCAGGATGACTTAACATGCACAGTGCAAAAATGGGTTGATACTTTAAGATGAGAGTATTTCTTTTGAAATTTAGATTTATAGTGTGTCTTGAAAGACCAAAAATCTAGGTATGCCAGGCCACATTTCCTTGTCCCATCACCTTCACAGATCAGGGGCTCTCTTGTGACTATCTCCATAACCCTTGGCCTGCTTCCTAAAAATACCTGAGCATCACTGCCATGCATTGACCATGAAAGCAAAATAAAGATCACTTCCTGATCTTATTGTTTAAAATGTTTAATATTAATTGCATTTCTTTTATTTTCAATATTTACCCCAGCACACAGATTTATAGATCATTTAATGACTCACATTGCCCTGTTTTCAGGCAAAGTAGAAAAAAAAAAAAAAAGAACCTTTTAGAGGATCTGAGGCCTTTCACAATATTTCTCACTTTTACTTGACCCGAGTTACCCTCCAATGCACACTGGCCTTCATTCTACAAAACACTTTTTTTTTATTGAACTACATTACTAAGTGGCCTTTGCCAAACACTTCTACGAATTCAACTTTCCCTTCAAATTTGCTTGCTATGAAAAAAACGCCCTCCTTCCCTTTTTTCTTCCCTCAAATTCTACCTTGTCATCTAAGTCAATCACATTTTATGTAAAGTCTCAGGCAGTACTAACCCCACCATGCCTTCTGTGAAGGAGTCCTTTTAGACTTGTGTTCAATTCCCAGCTGGAAAATAGTGCATCTTGAACTTTTACATGTGTTAACACCTTCAAGAAGACAGATTGGCTCTAATGAAGAAATATGGCATGCATTCTTCTGCACCCAATGGCTAAAAGGGTAACTAGACAAATGAAGTTTTCCCAAATGTTTCAGACATGATCAACTGGAAAAGTATGTCGAGAGGCTGCAAGGGGCCCCCCAATAGTTGAGAGCTGCTTGTATCTCCAAGGTGATCTCAAATGACCCACAGCATCATGACAGAGTAGAAAGGCCTGCA
This sequence comes from Dasyprocta punctata, assembly GCA_004363535.1. Lineage (NCBI taxonomy): Eukaryota > Metazoa > Chordata > Mammalia > Rodentia > Dasyproctidae > Dasyprocta > Dasyprocta punctata. The sequence goes on along the minus strand of RJWM01002607.1, from coordinate 35,040 downwards.
TTCCAAAAGTGGGGAGGTTGGGTTTGGATATGGGTTTTGTCTCCCTTTCCAAGGATTGGTCTAAAATGTCATCCTCAGCTGGAGCCCTTGTCCCTACAGCAGTACAATGGAAAAACTGTCTCTTTTCACAGTTGTGTTGTGGTAGAGCCATGATATGTTTAACGTGGGTGCTTTTTGGTACTGGGAAGGCATTCCAAAGGTGCTAGTTCATTGCTATTTCCTTCTTAGAGATGTCCTTAGTATCTCTGGAAATTGTTTTCTAGTCTCTGCTCCTCTGTCTGCTATGTTTTCTCAGTGCCTCACCAACATCCCACGCGATGTCTCTGTTGCAGGGTTTGTTTTGCACATCCCAACATGTCTGCGTGTGTAAACAGCCCCACCCTTCAGCAGGCAACCCCTCTACTTCCTCCAGCATTCAGGATCCACTTAGCTAAGATCCTGAAGCATTAGCACTGATTTGTTCCAGTTTGATCAACCTGGCCAGTATTTGTATCCAAGGGAGCTTTTATTTTATCTGCCCTACCTCTTCCTCCAGCACTCAGTTTTTCTGCCTTTTTTTCAGAACCAGGCATAGACTTGATGCTTCGTATGTCCTTGAGGATTACCTTTCATCTGTGGGAGGCAACAGAAGCTCAAAGAAGTCGCGCATGACTTGGCCAGGGTTAAACAACAAAGTGTGCCTTGTTAGTTACCAAGAAGCTGTTCTCTCTGCTTGCCTCCAATGCCCACAAAATCACCAAGAATGACCACACTGAGGAAGCATCTTGGACCACGGTGATGAGTGCCGCTCACCACCAGGCATGTGCTCGCACTCCACTCAGTGTAGGAGAGATGACAGACTAGGAGAGCTGTACCCAGCCTGGGCCCCAGAGCAGGGAGGGAGAAGGGAAGGAAGGCAATGTAGATTAAAATAAAAAATAAAGAATGGAAGGAGAACAATAGAAATAAAAGTTTGTAAGTGTGGAGGGGAAGAAGAGTTAAAGGGAAGGGAAAGGAATGGGCAAAAATAATTATGATATATCATGTACAGTTATAAATTCCCTATGATGAGTATGATCATTATGCATGTCAAAAATGTACCAATACAATTAATTTTAAAGAAGAAACAAGTGCCATGGGATGTACCTGAGTGACATGGACAGAGAGCTGAATTCCCAGAAAAGGGGTGGCAGGCTGTAAGAGGGGTATTGACATGGTGCCTGAGTCACATCAACATGACCTTGATTACCAAGGCAGACAGTTCCATAGGAAAAGTCTCCATAGTCTGTGGGAAGATACACTGGACCACCAAGAAGCTCCCCTCTGTCAACCCTACTGGGATCCTCAATAGACCTTTAGGAAGACCAACCCAGCCAGAAGAGTTTCACCCCAGGAGGAAAAGCCACAACCCTAACCTTTCTCATGTACTCACTCAGTTAATACAGAGAAGTCAACTGGTACGTAACACCATTAGCTATTCTTATTACATTACTAGTTTCACTGCCCAGACCTTTTCCACACCACACCTGGTCCCCTGGTTGGAAGCTCCAAAGCACAGGAGTTAAGAGCTCGCTCTGCCCATACTAAAAGTCTGATTTCCACCAAGCACTAGCTGTGTATTTTTATTGAAGTTACTTAACCTTTCTGTGCTTCAGGTTTTGGAAATAAGAATATGATTAGTAATGATGACTCATGGAGTGGTAGAGAGGTTTAAATAAGAACAGTATACCAAAGTAGGTAGGTGGAGAGGGGTTCATAGCAGAGGCTCAGCAAATGGGTACTGCATTTGTCATGGCAACAGCACCACAAGCAGCAGTTGGTTAGGAGCATCAAGCCAGTGATATCCAAACTCTTTGCCACATCTAATTGGTTAAACAAAAATAGTGCTTCCAAATGCAACCCATGAAAATTGCTCCAAACTGATAACTAGAACATAGGGGCTCACAAAGGATATGTGTATGGCCTCTGTGTACAGAAAGTATTGTTGTGAAATCAAAGTATTAGAAACTTGTCTATATGATCATTTTAGGGGAGATGATGGTATTTGAATCAGGAGTGACTTTCAAGGATGTGGGATACTGTGTCACCCCACCCAGCAATACGGCTCCACCTCCCAAAATGTTCATGAAGATGTGCAATGAAACTGCCATAGGTTTTGTAAGTGAGAAGGCTGCTGATTATCATTAGAAATTTGAACCCCCAGTGGTACAGTCAGCATCAGGCTTCTCTTGGTTCATTAAGCACTTCTTGACCTGATTCTCCTCTGAAAGCCAGACTGACTGGCTGAATGAGCAAATCTAAGAATATCAACCCTGCACATCATCTCTGCTGAGATCAACAATGCTTCAGGAACCAACCTCTGACCTGTCTGGGGATGAATGGCAACTGGTTTGAGAATTAGTTGACCTTGCTTGAGGCAAACAGATACTCCCCGAGGACTCTCAGAATGGGGAATAAATAATCAGCTGCTCCCTAGAAGTTCCTTTGTGCCCTCCCTACATCTCCTGCTTTCTGTGTTTGCAGGTGCCCTGCTGGAGGCAGGCACAGAGAACACTCCAAATAGCACAAGTCTCCCGCATTGGGACGGAGCCTTTCTGTCTAAGCCCCATGCAGCTACTGAATGGGCTGAACTGCCTGAGCTCTGTGGGTATCGTTTTCTGCTTAGAAACTAAGACAGGCAACTGGCACCTCCCAAAGCATACTCCCCAGGACAGATGCCTCATTATATGCTGCACTATGAAAAGATCCTATGGTCAAATAAGTCAGTGAGATTTAGCTTGTACTTTGTCTCTCTTGGAGACTCATGATGACTGTTAGCATATAAAAGCACCTGAGAAGTCCTGTAAAGAAGAAAAACTGCTTGACTTTGTTTGATGCAGACTTTTCAGACTGATTTGATGACTGAGATGCCATCCATGCATCCATCTTTACATCCACACACCCACTCACCAACCTATCTAGATACTAATCTATCCATTCTCCATTTATCTACTTATCCATCTACTCATTCATCCAGCCATCCAGCCATCCATCCACATAACCATTTGCCCACCATTTATCCATGCATCTATCCATCTGTCATTCACACCTATCCACACACACACACACACACACACGCGCGCGTGCGCGCGTCCATCCACTCATCTATCTATTCATCCCCATCCACCCATCAATGTTGCTACCTGCTGCACTCCTTGCCCGTTATGAATTAATTGTATTTCAAGTTTCACCCTATATTATTTACTTTTTCTTTTTATTTCTTCCTCCTAATTCTTCATCTTCTTCTTCATCATCATCATCACAGCCATTGCTATTTATTAAGTGCTTACTATGCATGAGACATGGCGCTATCCTTGCTACATCTGTCATCAAAGTATATCTTCCCCATTCCTAGGAAGTAGATACTGTTAAATTTATTGCATTGCCAACAAACAAACCTAGGCAGCAAGGTCCAAGAGAATGGGCTATGACCTTCCAGCTAGCCTATCCAAGGCCGCTGGACCTTGAATCCTGGTACATAGCAGCCTCTCTTTCCCAGCCACCAAGAAAAGCCTTTTTCTGGCATGCAAAACCCACATGTGCCAGTGGTGCACCCACTGAAATGTCCACCAAACTTAAGCTGAGTGGCCTCTTAAGCTGCTTGTCCCTCAGCTCCTCACTCAATCATAACTACTCTGATGACCTTTAGGGACCAAAGACTGTAAACAGTTGAGGCAGTAGAGTAAGTAGAGAAGAGGGAGCTACTCCACCCCTGCTGTGTCTTCAGGAAATGGGGAGAGTGCTTCCAAACAGGAGAAAGTTTAAGGTGTCTGGAAACATCCAGTGATCCCATGGGAACATCAGGAAAGCGTGTCATGGGAGGAGACATAGGAGAGACATCAGAAGGAATAAAGGGATCTTTCTTTTACCTCATCTTTGCAATGTTGAAACATGATGTCTACCTTTAGGCTGGACTACCCTCAACTTTTCCTGTATTAACCCTGCTTCTCAGGGGAAGCAATGGTTCTTGATTCTTAATTTTGAAGCTCTTTGATACTTTTGTCCTCATCCTAGAAAACTGCACTTTATTCACAAAATTGTACCGATCACTGCAGGGAGCTAATGGCTCCTCAAAGTTTCATCTATAGATTCTGAAGGGGTCACTAAATGGCTACCAGGTTTTGACATGTGCAAAAACATGTGTTGTGCTTTTTTCATAAAGGACAGCCATGAATAAAGTCAAAATCCTTTAAGTCGGGCTTACACTGGAAGATCAGATGGCTATTCTCATGTGAAACCAGGTCGATATGGTTTCTTGCCCTCTGACTATAGAGATGTATATCTGCCACTCAGATGACACTCTCTACAGTTTGGCAGAGGTCAGGTTTTTTAGGTGAAAAGAAGGTCAAACAAGTTGGAGAAATATCATTGTTCTACTTTATAAATAAAGTCAGTCTCCAAGAAATCCAAAACCGTACCTTTAGCCCCTTTGTCCAATAGCAAACAATCATCCAAAAACAGGATATAGGTTCTCCCTGCTGGAGATTTTCCCTCCAGTCTCAGACACTTCCAGCTGTTGAGCAGGTACCAGGCATCATAAGGAACCCACCTCACAGTACTCAGAGAGAATGGGAGGTGAAGAATAGACCTTTGACCTCAGAGGCTACAAAGACTATGTCATAGACAAGAAAGAGATGCAAGAAACCACATTGTGCCAACTTCTGTGGCTGAGCCTCTTATCGGAGCATTTGTCAAAGAGCTGACCACTGCAAGATGGTTTCTCTGCGATGTCATGCCCAGACAGCTGGTGGCAACGGAGGGCCTCTGACAGGTGGAATTTCCAGCTACCCAGATTAGCAGCGTCCTTCTGGGACACTCAGGGGACATCAAAAACAGAACCACCCTGTGTGACCTCATTTCCTTTACAATTCTTGTATCACGATTTATTTTTAACTATTTTAAAACAAATCATAAATATCATTTATTATTTTCCAAAAGTTTTCCAACTTTATTTAATCTTCCAACTTCATTTAATCTGCATAGCATCGCTTCTATTTAAGTTCTGTTATTATCCCCACATAACTGGTAGAGAAAATGAAACTCAGAGAGCTTATGTAACTTGCCCAAGATCACATAGCCTGTGAATGCTGAATCTGTCTTCAGAGGCAGATTCACAATCCCCTGCTACTCAAGTCTCTTGTGGAAGGGCACATATAAAAAAAAGATATATATATATACATATATATATATATATATATATGTATATATATATATACACACATATATATGCATACATATATAATATTATATTATATATAATTTCTTCCAGCCTTTAATCTACTAATAAAAGGAAACAATTGTTATCATAATGCCAACATATCCTATTGTTCAACAGAGGGAATTAAACCATATCAAGTGTGGGGTCGAGTTCTGGTTCTAGCAATGCCTATGTTGCTCTGGGTAAGTTACTTAAACTCTCTGAACCTCAATTAATTCTCTTGTAAATTGAGAGCAATAATACTCTTCTCAAAGGGTTACTGTGGGGAACACTGTAAATAATACAACAGTGCACTTAAAATTCCCAGGCTTTACTCCATTCTTAAATGTTTGATCCCTAGTCTCAATGTTTACATCTCAGCACCACCATTTCTATTCACCTCTCCACAAGAACGCTAGGTAGCCATTTAAATGATTGCTCTCCACAGGCTGGTGGCAACTATCCCACTTCCATGAATCAGTAAATCCCCATTTTTGCTCAAGAGAGTTTCAGTTTGAGTTTCATCCCCTACAACTAAGGGATTCTGGACTAATACAAAAATAGTTGTAAAAATAGCATGCACGTGTGCATGTGCACACACACATAGGAAAGTCATATTTTTCCTTTTTTATTAGCATATGCATTTCTAGAACTTGTCATGTGCCAAGCACAATTTGCAGCACCTTCCAAGCACTAAATGCTTTTCATATTTTAATTCAAAGCACTGGTGTTCATAGCTGCACCATTCTACAGATGAGAATGTTGCAGCTTGAAAGCTGATGTTACTCGCAGGGACTTGAGTGGCAGGTCTAGTAGATGAAGCCATCCCTGTGTGGTCCCAAGACATATTTCTTCTTTTCTACATTTTGTGCAGTACGAAGGATGCTGAGGTATTTGGTAAGTAAGGAATCCTGGAAATCTACTAAGCAGCTGGCACCAACACTCAGGTGCCCACACTGTAAAGCTTGCCTCTTTGCTGAAAGCTCTTCTGAGTCCCCGGAAAATCTTTGTGGGCGGTGCACAAGGATTCCAAAATATCCTTCCAGAGAAGCCCTACTGCTGCTGAGCCCAGCCAAACAGACTGTACAATCTCAGACCATATTCATACTCAGACATGCAAACACTGACCTGAGATCAACTCACGACAACCCGTGTCTTCTTTTTAAATAATGCTTGGCAGAGAAGATTGTTTGTCCCATCTACACTGTTTTCAAATGTAGCAGGCTGATTAGGTATTGGTTTCTCTGCATATCCAGTTACCACAGGTCTGAACTCAACATGTCAGCATTCCATAAAATATTTCTTGTGCTCCTTCCTTCTCCCCCAACAATACTGCCTAGAGCTCAAGGTGGAAATTCACAGATTCCATGGTGGCCATTTGTTTTAGGATTACCATACAGACCTCGCTTCCTTGGAGACTCTATGACTGGACTCAAAGATGAATGCTCTTTTTAGGACTAAAATAGAACAAAGGGACAAAAGGGAACTGAAGGATTTAAAATTAGGATGAAAGGAGAGAAGAAGAAGAAGAAAAAAAAACACTTGGCACTGGAGTGGCCTGACTTAACTGCCTAAAACTTACCAATGATGCTCAACTTTTAGTGTGGCTGATCCCCATATGTCTCCATACTCCCACTGGGACCCAACATTTGCAGACGCTATTTATCATTCTAGCTAGTGGTGTGTTCATCTGCCTACCTCACCAAGCAGCCCTCAGTGTTATTTTTATAATTACTGGGAGTCTTTCATGTTGCACTCTGCCAGAACTCCGGCTCACCACACACCTGTTCTACACAAAACACATGGAGAGATGGGGTGGGTCTGGCGGTGGAGTGAAGGGGAAGGTGGCCTTTCCTGCCTGCTATGAAAAGCAAAATCAAGAAAAAAGAAGCTGACCAGAAACCACGAGGTAACTTTCTTTTTTAAAAAATGCTATACCCTGCGCCAGCACTTTATTTAACACTGTCCATGTTTGTTCTAGAATTTGTTTATACCAGCAAATGCTGTTCTAATTTTTTTTTACAACTGCGAACTCATCTCATCATCATAATGACTGGCAATAAATATAATCATTCCCATTTTAAAGATGAGAAAATTGCATCAAGTAAATATTAAGTAATTTGCTCAGAGGCACACAGAAGGTAACTAGGATCTTTGAGCCAAATCTGAATCCAGGGACTCATGTACAAAATGCTTTTATCATGATATATTCTAATCAGTATCACTGTCTTCTCCAAGCATCAATATTACCACACCATCACCACCACTACCACAGCCACTAACATTTCCATCTCGGTTCCTACCTGCCTTTCCATTATTACCACTGTGATTACCACCACGACCTTCACCTCCAGTGCACTACCAGCACCAAGAGTAAAGACATCAATAGAGCTCTCTCCATTGGCCAGGTAGCATGCTGGGTGCTCTACAAACTAGCTCATACTATGTGCCTTCCAAGGTGATGCTGCTAGAATTATATTTCCCTCTATTTTACAGATGTGAAAACTAAGCTTTTGAAAAGTGAATGAGGGGCTGGGAATTTAGCTCAGTGGTGCAGCGTCTGAGTTCAATTCCCAGTACCCTTCCCCATCCCCCCGTAAAAGTAAGAAAAAGAAAAGTGAATGAACACACCAACACAGCTAGTCAGAGGGTTGTAAGATTCATAATGTGTTAACAATATAAAGCTGTTCTGTCTGATACCAGTGTGGAAGCACTGAACTCCTATGCTTCCTTGGCCACAGGGAGGGTGGGCACAGATGCTGTCCACAATTGCTAAGATGTGAGCAATTCCCCTGTGCATAAGGGCACGACTTTGGGTTTGTGACCCTGGTACTGAATGATGCACACATCACCCACTGCACTTCTGAACTGCAGCCATGTGACAGCAGAGAACTCTGCCCTGAGACATGCTGCAAAGAGCCTGCAGTTGTCCCTGATGAAGTCCCATGTAAGCCAGATCCAGACTTCTAACCATCACTCCTGAAACCCACCAACATCTGCCTCTCAGCATAGCATTTCTTCCCTTTGGCTGGTCTCCCATTTGGGTTTGACAATCAGGGTTGTTTTCCCAAAGTATCACTGCTGCCCAGAAACTTTCACCACATCGCTTTGGCTTCCAACCTGTGTCCCTGCCTCCCATTTTCAGTACTGGCCTTCTCTAATCTCAAAGAGTTCTTCAAAAAGGCTAAATGTGCTCGTATTTGCCTTTTTCTTAAAGCCCCTTAGTGTTACTCTTTCCCTTTTTGTTGCTGCTGGAATGAAATCCTCCCAAATATCAAAGCTTCCAAACCCCTGTGGTCCTAGCCATGCTCTGCCTCTCTCCTCCCCACCATGGCCCTGAGAATATGGCCACGACACATGCACTCCACCTTAAGAGAAACAGCCTCCCCGCCCTGGTCTTCACTTCTTTGCCCTCTGCCTACTTCACCTCAGCTGAAGGTCACTTCTGCAGTGAGAATTTCCTTTGCCCCTGAATCCAGCTCCTCTTCCTTCCCATAGACTTGTCTCTTCTCCTTGAGCATTCATCTTGCCTTGAATGTGTGATGATCATGTCCCTCACTGTTGCCAGTCTCCCCTCAAAACTTCTAAATCACACATTCATGGCAAGATAGTGGGGCGGATTTCTGGTCTATGTAAGCTTCACAACTAACCCAGTTTCTGAGATGGTGGAAGCTAAGTAAATGTGTTGAATGAATGACTGAGTGAATTAATTATTAACCACTGACTTAAGCAAAAGGGGGAAGTTTCAAGTGATTTAATCATTATGGGTGTCACATGCTTTGTGATAGATGGCTGGATAAGTCTTTCATAAGTAGATCATGTAGTGTCAGGAACATTATACAAATGGATAAAAACACAGCATTTCTCTCCTCCAGTAAATGCTCGAAAGCCTGCCTTATGTAGAAGCAGATAGTTGTCTTATGTAATAGAGTAATTACTGGCTTGAATTAAAAGACATCATTATTTTAGAAAGTTGCTCTTTTTCTGATACACAAAAATGAAAGAACTGTCCCTCATATTAACACATCATCTAATTGGCATGCTACATGATTCAGAAGGAAATGTTTTTCATTTTATTTATTTATTTATTTGGAAAATGATATTTTTCACTAAGCCAAGAAGAGCTATCAGAATAAAGGGATGCTTATTTGGGTGAATCACCAGCTTTGCAGAAATCCCAAGTGCTAATTGCATAATGGATCTTTACAAAATGCCATAATATGGGTTCGGCTGGTTTCTCTGTTTGGGGTTTGAAAAATAGATTGTTTAATATCCCATCAAAGCTATATGTAAACCAAGTAAACAATAGAGCAGATGTTGACTGCTGTCTTGTGCCTCGTAGACATAATTAAAGACAATGAGACATTCACGGATTCATATAATAAAGGACAAACGCAAACACAAAAATCAGTATAATATAAATGTAAACAGCAGTGGCCAGACACCTGCTTTCTTTATCCAAAATGCTGTATCATATTTCGCGTGATGAAAAATCTTTGTAGCGTTCTTTATTTACTTATGTAAATACAAACATTCTGTCCTCTTTTCAAGACAACACTGTAAAAGACAGTCTTTCTCATTGTGTGTTTGCTTCAGTGTTATTATTGGTACACTGGATAATTTAAAAAAAAAACCCATTTGAAATTTTTTTCATAGGTATAAATGTTAAGAAGGGTCAGATAGCCAAAACATTGATATTCATAAATAAAAATTAAGCCCTGGTTTGGTTTTCTTCATTTGTCTTTGCATTTGTTCGTTCACATAGAAATTCTGCTAAATTGATGTGTTTGTTTCCTGAAAGCCTTACATACTTTTTTAAGTAAGAGCATTTCCTAAAATCAAGATTTAATCATATTCAAAAATCATCCTTCGGCTAGAATATTTAAAGTATCATTCTAATTTTCTAAATATTCTTGTTTTTCCCTTCAAACTCCTACTCAGTCTTCTGTTAGTTTTTAGTTCTCAGTTCCATAGGAAGAAAAAAACACAACCACACACAAAATGAAACACATGATATAATTAAGAGAATGCAAGCACAATCCAAAATAAAAACAACAACAAAAACAAGCACAAAACCAGAGTTTTCTCTGCAGATATCTTGAAAGAGGGATCAAGGACTCCAAATAAACTGCATGTTTTTGCTTTTTGTTGTTGTTGTTATAAAGAAAAGACAAAACTGCAAAAACCTGAGGTTAAAATCAGAGCTTTCTATGGCTTATGGAAAAGAAGAAAGTTTTCTAGGTCCAGAATGCTAAATACAGAAAATAAACCTCCTCACACATTTCCAAAACAGAGTTTATTTTGGTGAATAACTGATATAAATTGTAGTTTTCACATCTCAAAAATTCCCATTGTTTAAAGAGAGCAGAAGGCTAGTGGTGACTTGTGAAGGAGGAGAGTGATTCAGCTCACAGTGAACTCACCTCTTTCCTTGTCTGTTCTTTCTGATGTGCAGGAAGAAAAGGAGGATTCTATTGGGGTCTTCATGGCTTTATGCTAATAAAATAGTGTCTGTCCAATTTCACAGACAATGCAATAAAGCATAGATACCAATTGGGAAACAACTAGGGCTGAGATGCCACGGGGAAACCAACCAATCAGCCCTGAAGCACCACAGAAAGCCGGTTTCCCTCCTTCACTCATCCTTTATGGAAAGGCAGTGAGAAGAGCTTTCAGTGAATCTGATCACACACACACACACACACACACACACACACACACAAATGCACGCATATACTCACATCCCAAGCACATAACCTCGGAGCTCAGGAAGGTAGAGGAGCTCTAAATTCTCCTGATTTATGAAGCAATGGGCTCCGCACAGAACTCCTCGGCCTCGCAAGCCAGGCGCTGCTTCCTGAAATGCCCTGGTGAACAGGACCAGGCCCTGTGAGGGAACCAAAGCTGCAGTGTGGAGTATAAATCATTGATATGGTGCCAGGCACTGACTGTATTTCCTGAGTTGTGGAGGAGTTCAGTGGGGATTTAGGGGCTGGAATTGGCTGTGGAGAAATGCACTCTATCATTTCGCATTGACATGACCCACTGACCTGGAGCTTTTCCTTCTCCTTCCTACACCTCAAGTCCAAGGCCTGGTGGTATGCCCTAATTCATTCACTATAATCATAATGACCTAAAAATAAAATTGGAAATAATTTGAAAGTGGGATGATCTCCTAAGCACTTTCCCTTCCTAACAATTTTCTCCTATAAAACGAACAGGAAAGACCACTCCATTAAGCAGACTGTTTTCATGAAGGAATAGCCTAGCAGAGTCCTCGCAAGAAGCCTGCACAACCAGGAGGGGTCAGGCCCAGGGGACAGTGTTAACTGGTGTGGACTTCGGAAGGGCCTTGTCTGCTCTTAAAAATCATCTTTCTCACCTAGGCTTAGAATGCTGCATCAAAAAACCCAAAGTCATTCATGCCAAGTCCCTGGAGACCTTTTGTGTAGGATGAAACATAGTAATCCATTAAAAATGCTTAGTAGTGCAGTTGTCACGCAGCGCTCCATAAAAACTATTGATTATTTCATTATTTTAATTATTTTATTATCATCATCATGTTGAAGACAGCAGGATTCCCTGGGTGTCTGAATAGTCTTATGGTATCTCCTATCATTGCCAGAAAGAGCTGGGTTTTTTGAATGGGACCAAAAAAGGAACCTAAAAAGGAAAGAAAGAAAGAAAAAAAAAAATTGTGCTTAAGAATCTTGAGTCACATGTTCTGGATGGAGACCCCCAGTGGAAGCACTGGCTGTTGCATCAGGAGGAAAGGAATTTCTTCACTCAACCCTTTCCTATTTTAACTGCTCGCTGCAAATCCTTAGAGAGTAGAAAAGAAAGAAGAAAGAAAAAAAATTGCATCGTGTTATACAGATTATTTGGATGAGAGAGCCTGTCAGCAAGTTTAAGTACAGACAATGGATAGATCCAAAGCAAAACCCTTTCCAGGAGGTGCCTTTATGCTTCCAGTAATTCCAGGAGCGACCCAGATGAGGTGTGATGTGGAACTAGGAGTCTCACACCTCATTCTTTTGCTTTATCATAAAGAGGACAAATGAGAAGGCGGCAGGGAGTGTGCTGCCTCTCCTAGGAGAGATCACAGGATGTGAGGATGCACCTGGCAGCTTCAGCAGTCCGTTCTGAAGCTGGAGCATTTGGCCGGGAACTAGCACCAACACCCAGGTCCCCCAGGCCCAGCAAGGCTTCACTAGACTCTGCTGGGTGACAGTCCACAGTTTAGCAGGCACTTGCCATGTGAACACTTATGGGAATCAACGTCGACACGTGCCCAAGTTCCCAGCATCACAGAATAATGACATTCTGAATAGAAATAAATGAAGCCCCTACAGTGCGATTCTGTCAGCTTTTGAAAGTAAATAACTTTGCTACTGACAAGAGCAAGATGATTTTTATTTTCCCTCCTCCTGCCACAGAGCATTAATTGAGCTGTGCAGACATATTGCCATCCAACACCACCAGCAGGAATGACAGCACACAGGCAGAAGGGGAGGACAGGATTGAACAGGCAGGAGGACCAAGGACCAGAGAGCCCTTGGAAGGCCATGGCTGCATGTATCATGTTGACTTGAGAGACGCAGAAGTACAAGTTTGTATCCAGCTTCCACAAGCAGATCTTGTTTTACCTTCACTCGCTGGTTTCTTTTACAAACATCACTGCACCTTAGCCTTGAGCTGTATTATACTTCATCTCATCAGGAATATTATGAAATCATGACTCTTCTTTTATTACAGAAGCAATCAAGGCCCCAAATCAAGTAAAGTGACTTTCTCAAGTCAGTTGGCTCAGCTCAGAATCAAACCTGACAGAATCAGAATCAAGTCTTTGGCTTATGACTTCTGTTCTACAAACAAATCCAGAAAGACCTACCATTTTTCATTTTGGAGACTTGCAGATTGAACCCAGGGCCTTCACACTGAGCCACATACCTACCCCTTTTTGTCAGTCAGTCACCACGTTGCCCAGACAGGGCTTGAATCTGCAATCCTCCTCCTTCAACCTCCCAGAGTACTGGGTTTACAGGCATGTGCCACAAGTCTCGGCTATCACCTGCTTTTTTGAAGGCATATTTTAAAGGAGCTGAGACCCAGTGATTCTAAGGAGACCCAGTTTCTCATCTGAATTTTGAAAGACAACTTGAGATGGACATATGGCTCCACAATGTGGAGGCCTCACTGTCCCTTCTGTTCCAGATTCAACTCTTCCCCACTGCTATTTTGAATGAGGACGTCTCTCAGGTTTCATCCTTCCAGAACAGCTAACTTCAAACCAGGCCTGGACTCCAGCAGAGCAATGAAAGTCAGATGTGAAGTGAAACCCAGGTGCATTAGTTGTCGATCTTTGATGCTAGGAATCTAATTCTTGAGGTGAAACCTGGGCAAACGCCAAACACCAAAAATGATAAAAACTCATTAAAATGAAAACCTTTTGTACATTTACTCATCAGTCCTGAGAAATCTGAGTCCCTTAAAACCTATAGCTGCCTATACGTTGTTCCACTGCTGCAAAGGGGGAAAAGATCATTACATTCCTGGGAACACACTAGCCTTCTGCATGCTTCTCACAGGGTCCATTTCCTACTTCTCATTCTGTGTGTGGAAACACAACACAAAGAATGGAACGAGAACAGGGCAGGAGCATTCCTGAGTCAGAGCTGGGATGAGCTGAGGACACAGCTCAAAGGCCCCCTCCCAGCAGGAGGCATTAAATATAAGGTGTTTTCCTTCCTTCACTGTGTGCTCTGGGTGCTGCCCTGGCAGAGGGGAGGAGACTGACACGAAGAACTTAACAATTGGGTCAGGGGGAGGAATGAGCAATTCCAAGCCAGACATGGCAGAGGATTCCTAGGAAACCCAATGGAACAAGCAGATGTTTTCCCAAAGTGTGGTTCTGCTCTGACACTTCACGCCACGGCACAGAGCTGAACAAAGCAAGGCACCACCCACCAAGTTAAGGGCTTCGAGCTTTGCTTATCTGGAGAGTCTAGGAGGAAGGCTAGATCCTCACAGGACTTTCACATTCACTGAATGAATGAAGACACATGAATGAATGCATGTTTATTTGCAGGTGTATTAGAAAAACGACGCTGCTGAGATTTGGATTGGGGTTGTTTTTTTGGGAGGGGGTGGTCTGCTTGTAGATTAAATAAAAATTAACTTAAAATTATTAAGGACATAGCAACTATGGTAGTGAGAAAGTAGGTGAAAATAAGGAAGGAGATGCTTAAATCCCTGAGGGTAAAGAAACACTAGGCCCTATTCATTATTTCCACCTTAATGTGCCCCTCTTTTGGGGGTGGGGCACAAGAGTTTCACACTGTGCTGCATCCCTGGCCATCCATTTGGTTTTTATTTTGAGATCAGGTCTCAAAAGGGTGCTAAGTTACCCAGGCTTGGTTCATATGTGCAATCCTCCTGCCTCAGCCTCCCAGAATTCTGGGATGATAGGCCTGTGCCACTGCACCCAACTCAGTTTGTCCTTCATTAAGCACCTTTGTTAGGCTGTGACAAAGACGCTGGCAGGACCTATGGTTCCCTATGATGAATGGCTCTTTAGTTCTGGTCAAAATCTTTTCTCTACTTTCTATCCTCAAACCTGACTCTAAATATTCCATGTCCTCTCAGCAACTCTGAAATGGTTTTGTCGTATTTGATCAGGGGAAATTCGTTTCAGCCCTTTCTTTTTGCTTCTCCTCTCCTTTCAAAATGGCCTTAGAGAAAGTCCACTGTATTTAGATTAAAAAGCCCAGGGCAAGACCCAGTTCCACTGCTTACTGGGCCTCATATACCCTCTCCTGTACACAAGACCCATCCCTGCCTCTCTCCACTTCTACAATACCTGCCTCAGCTCTGCCCTTACACACTCAGGACAGACAGGAGAACACCACCACCTCACCAAGCCCTTCTGACCTTCATCCCCTTCCCTGTGTTTGCTGCACACCGTGCCCTATAGCCCAAAAAATCTACTTAGCCCGTGTTCTTTGCAGCTTCCCACTTACTGGGACATTAAATGGACCTTTCCTAACATACCTTCTGATCTAGCCACAATGTCTGGCAACAAATCATGTAACCAATAAATAAGCAAATGAATAATTACATATAGGTTAAAAATGGGTGCAAGCACTACCTCATCTTGCTTAAGGTTGTACTGTTCAAGTGTATTCATTCATTGCTTCTTAACTGAACAACTACTATGTATAACTATCTATCTATCTGTATGGTTTCATTCTTGCCTTTTCCAGTAGAGTAAAAAAGGAATGGACACAATTCTCTCATCCTGTTGCTTGTGGTCTGGCATGATGGACAAAGTAAAACAAGTGCTTCACAAATATAAAAGGTGTCAGTTAGCAAGAGAGGAGTTAGAACTGGGACTCCATGCAATGAATAGGAGTCTCCTTTTGCTCTTTCTCAATCAGGACCAAACAATCAAGACTGCAACACATTAGGGAAATCAGAAATAGCAGCAGAATCCTCATTTCCCCACATCCTTTCAGGAGCTAGGGTGTTCCAACCAGAGAAACACTTTCTTAACCACTATGGCATACTAATCTGCTGAATTTTGGGATTCTTTCAAAAGCCCTCTCCCTAATAGTTTCTCCCTGCAATGGGAGAGCCTGCAGGGCCATTGCTCATTTCCCCAGTTGGTCTGCACACAGCATGGTGGAAGGACCAGGGCCCTTCTGAGCTATTGCGCCTAAAAGTTGACCTTGTCTGATACCGTCCCTCTCAATAGGGCTAGATGAGGTAAGCCACATCATGCAGACAGCCATGGGCCAACGCTCAGCCTTGCAACGTTCTCTCTGGCAGCACCGGAAATAGGAAACTTTATTGATGAATGGAACTTTCTTTGTTTTTCTTAATTGAATTAAACAGCACACTGGGACACTTCTCCCTGTCCATTAAAAAGGTCTCTGCAGATGGAACAATTACACCCACGCCTGTCAGCCACCTTCTGGGGATGATACCTCCTGCTCCTTACCAATACCCCACCCCCAGGCACAGAGGCACCAACCTGATTTTGTTTTACAATGCTGCAATTTCTTTCCCTGCCACAAGATGATGATTTGCCTGACAAATGACACCGTTTTTACCCAGCCAATATGAATAAACAAGCATTATGTTTCATCTTGGGGCAGAGAAACTGGTTAAATGAATCAGAAAACCCTAAAAAAGATTGTCTACCCTCAGTCTATCAACCACTGGATGATTACTCAAGGGCCAGCTGTAAGGGAAACAGATGGCGCATGAGCACTAATGACGTGGGCTTTCTCCACTTGGGCAAATACCTAGTAGTGGCCAATTGAATGTTCTGACACGGACAGTCACAGAATAGCAGGCAGAAAGCTGAGTGGCGCAAACTCGAGTCTGCAGATGCACAGATGCTTTTGGTTCTCACCAATGAACACTGAATTATGTAGCTTTAATGCAGAGGCAACTCAAGTCACTCTGTGGTCAACAAGAGGGAGAGATGTCTGGGATCCCTGCCCCTCTAGCAGGTGCTTGCAATGAGGACCACACAACAGGCCCTTCCCACCTGTAAGGGGGCCCCTGTGCAGCTGATAACAGCCCAGTCATCCTTTTCTTGCCTTCTCATTAGAAAACATCAAGAAAGTTTGACTAATAACTGACTCATGACATGAATTGTATCTAGAAAGACACAGAGGGCCACATTTTCCATGACACAGACTCTCGGGCCTGGAAACGTGCTCACATCAGCCACTTAAATTCCTTTAAACAATTCAGACATGAAGATAATCGATCCTAATTCTTTTCAGCGTTATTGACACAATTGACTACCCTGATCCACGGCACTATCTAATAAATCAACACAGGATTAAGCCAAGAAGAAAGAATGTGATAAAATGCCATTTGTCCTGGTATAAATCATCAGCCTGAGTAACACCAGGTAAGTAACTGCAACAAGAAACGAACTTCTGCACATAGCCATGGTTGTTATGGCCCACCTAATGTTTCCCAAATTCATAACCACGGCTGGTGCACAGAGCCTATTCTCCACACAATTTCAGTCTGCATGTGAGAGCTTGCCTTTCTGGGGACTGCAGTGAGAACCACTTTCTAATTAAAGACAGAAAGGGTTGATATGCAGGTTTCGGCTCAATTGCTTTCGATCTGAAGATGTCCATGGTGAGCAATGGCTTCATTTACCAGGAATTACCCTTTGTACAAACCACTTCACTATTTAAAACAAACCACATGGATCATCATTAAGTGGGAAAAATTACCAATCTTCGGATATTGACAGTGGCATGGCCCAGTTTAGAGGGCCCTTGTTCCCCTCTTTAATGTGGGTTTTAAGTATTTGCCTTTTTGTTAAATTTAGCATGATTAAAACATTTGGAGTGAAAAGGACTTGAAGGATGAGAATTCTTCTTAGAACAGAAATGGGAGACACTGACAGTGGTTTGGGAGCAGGAAAAGCTAAGTTAAAGTGCTACTGATCTTTTTTAGGGAATTAGGACCCAGTATGCTACACAGCTCTGAGGGCGACATGACATGCAGTTTGCACAGAAAGTAAACCTCCATCTTTGGCATCCCGGTGGCCTCACTATACCTGACCAAGGGATAGGTGCCTTATGCTTTGCCCCCATGACTTAGAGTGGAAACACATCTCTGGAATTTTGCGGGGTATGTGTGTATGTGTCTGTGTTCTGTTATTCTCTACAAAGAAAACAGAATATATTTCCTTTTGACCTCATTGGTAATAAAACTCCAGATTTGGAACTAGTATTCAGAAATTTCCTTCAAAGAAAGAATATTTAAATGAGTCCCCACTTTGGAACTCTGGGAAGAGTCTGTTCTAGAAATACGTGAATTAGACGTTCAGCTGGGGGGAAAAGATTCACCATCAGAGAAGACACCAAATAAAGCCACTGCAGTACATCTGGCTGAGAGGTTGAAGCAGACACTTTCCTGAACAGCAAGATTAAAACCAACAGCACCAGTGATCACCTGTCCCTTCCACTGAAAAGTGGTCTACAGCCACAGATGTCTGCCATGTACAGGAAATGTGTGTGCATGTGTATGTACCGATGTGATGACACCATTAGATCCAATATTCTGATGCCAAAGGGACTATTCAACATCATGCCATCTTGCAATTTCGAACCTCAGCAAAATCTTGGATGTTAAAAGAAGGAGGAAAAAATTGAGAAGGAAAGAAATTGTAACCGCAGGAAAACATCTGTTTAAAGGAAAGTTACTGGGAAATATAAACAATGAAATGGAGTAAGTTGAATGATGTAAATGCCAAAATTGCCTCTTCATTGGCTGGAGTATACGTTATTCGAGGCAAAAGGATTATATTGTTTTCACTTGATCATTTGGAGTAGACTTGAATGGTGAGATATTCCAATTGATTTTGCTTTTATGATCTGTCTTAAGAACAAATCTGAGAGAATTTATGAAGAGAACTTGGATGTCAATACTGTGGTAAAGAAAGCATATAATGAAGTGATTTTCCTTAGGTATTAGATAAGAAATAAGCCCTATATGAAACTTTACTCCAGGAAAATATATTTCAATGAGGATGGAGTGACTCCAGATCAGAACTTGTACATTTTTAAAAGAGCAAGATAAAAGATTCAAAATAAGAATGTTATATTTTAATTATACATGATTGGCGATTTGAATGATAAAGGTTTCTAAAATATGCTTATTTTTAAATAATATAAAGCAAAATGTTTCCAGTGAAGCTATTACTTATAAATGCTGTCCGATTCACTCATTTGATCAACATATTTTGACAGTATAGATTAGTTCTCTGTTCATAAAAATTAGATTAGAATACAATAATAGCTATAGATTAATAGCAGACAAAAGGTATAGTGGTCATGTATATGGAGATGTGTGGTCTGTAGTTTGTGGAAATTAAACTGAACTGTTTCACAGTCTTAATCAATTAATTGACCAGATTGGTAAATAAAAGTACTAATCTGAGAGATTTCAACACAAACTATCATGACAGAAATATGCAGCAGAGGTGACCTCAAGGTATATCTCTCTGATAGTGAGTCTTCTGAAATTACGTCTAGAAACATTGATTCTAAATAAAACTGGCAAAAATAAATATCTGTCGGTCCTACACTTCAGACATTTAGTGAAACTCTGAGAAAAAACATACCCCACCACACAAAACCAGTTTGACATTATGTCACAGCATCACATTATGATCACTTTCACTAAAAGCATTACAAGTCCTTTCAGAAAAAGGGGTGTAGTTCAAAGCACATGTCAAAACCCACCTTCCATCTATCTTCACATGGAACTGCAATGTTGATTCAGTCACTTCTAAATATTTGTTATGGCTGCCAACGTTTCTTTGAGCCACCCCTCTCTACTGCAGGGTGTTTTCCCCCATGGGAGAGACTGCCCAGAGGATGCTGATAACCCCTGTATTTATTCTGTACACTTGTCCTTTTCATTGCAAGAATGACCTCTCACTCAAAGTCACTGCCTTCTTCCCTAAGTTGTGCTTAAATGAGCAAACCAGTCCACCAATCTAAAAGGCAGAAGCATAGCTGAATTTAAAACTATAACACACAAAAGAAACTGTGAGAACATTCCATACCTATAGTATTCTATTTGCTAGGTAATGCCTTTCCAACTGATTAATAAACACCAGTAAAGAAATGAATGTAAGAAGCAAAAGATCAACTCATATTAATCATTTGATTCATTCCAAGTGAGACTTAGCATCTGTAGAAATGCTCATTAAGATCTTCTTCTGGTGGGTAACTGATGTAAAACACATACGCACATATTTAACATACATTCACAGCAAAGGCGCAGAAATGGTAGAAGCAGATGAATCATATAATATGCTATCAATACTCTCTTGAGAAGTGTTTCCTGGCATGACTTACTAAATCAGAAATGGAATAAAACTATATGTTAAAAGAATAAACCAATGTGTTCCCAAGATAATTTTTTTAAAGGCTGTTCAAAAAAGAAAAAAAAAAACTTGCAAAAGGAAATACGCCAAAGAAATATTTTCTGGAGGAAATCAACTTGATAACAAATCACCCAAATGTTCAAAACAGAATCTTGACATTTTATGAATACACACACTGCTACAACACAGATTGAAACTGCAAATCTTGGGGGGAAAAGAAGCCTCTCTCAACTCTTGCAAAGGAAGTCCATTAACACACAAGTGCATACATGTTAACAAATGGCACCCTGAAAGTAAGTGAACAGAAAAACAGACAAAATGATTATAATCACTGGAAACTTCATAGACCAAGAAGGGCATCCTGGGGAGGAAAAATGATTCCCATCTGCATCACAAAACCGTTCTCCCTGCCAATTCACATTCGCAGCCCCTGCCCAATGACAGAGCTGGCCTGTCACCCCACGGGGTAGTGTTGAGCTGTTTCCCAAGCCAAGTACCAACTCCGGCAACAGCCCTTCTAGTAAAGAAGGAAAGACAGAGTGCCCCAGGGAAACACCCAGAGAAAGACAGACCAAGCCTATCTAAAGATTCTGAAATGTATACTGAATGGAAAAACAGAATCCCCCAGGAAGACCACTAAGGGGGAGTGAAGGGAGAGAAAACAAGCAAACACAAACATTTTGGCACATGCCAACAAAGCCAGCATCCTACAAGGCTCACCTCCATCACACCACTGACCAGGAGTTTGAAGGCGGGTACTCCAGATACCCAGTGATGTGATCCCAGCCCTACTGAAAGCACACCACCCAAGACAAACTTAAGGGAACAAAAATACTTCACACTCACTCTTTGTTTCACTCCCTATTAAATCAGTTGAATTAAAACTATAGAAACCTAGAAAGCCTCTGAAAAGATCCGAACTCTCCGCATCAAAGGGGTCTTGGACTCTGCCACAGGACGCTCTGCCAGGAGAAAGATGCTAGTTTAAATTTAAAAAAAAAGAAAAAGAAGAAGAAAGAAAAACAGCAGGTTTCTATTTCAAACTCCCAGTACCCGGGCTCGGAATCCAGCGTTCGAAGTATTCAGACAGGTGAAAAAAAAAAAAAAAATGTTCAGCGCGGGGCTCCCGGGCTCCACCGAAAAGAGCACCCCCACCCCTTTCCAAACGCACCAGCCCCTCCCCAGACCCCAGAAAGGCAGAAAGCGCAGCCCACCGATGCGGTACCGAGTCTGACCGGGCAAGGAAGCAGCCGCCGAGAGGAGACGCGCGCCTTACCTGCTGTAAGTACATAAAAGTCAAGGCACACGATAGCTGGGGACACATGCCCACGTTGGGGAGCGCCACGCAGGTGGCCCCCGTCAGAGGATGCTGCATGCTGTCTCTCTGGCGCCCGCCGAGCTCCAGTGGGGACACTCGCAAGCAATCACGATGCTTTTTTTTTTTTTTTTTTTTTTTTCCCTTCCTGGTCGCTACAATTTTTTTTCTTTCTTTCTTTCTAATTTGGTGACTATCTAAGTCAAAGCCCGGCGGCTCTCTCTTCTCTCTCGCTCCGGCTTCTCTTCTGTCTCCCTCCCCCCACCGCACCCCGGAGTCCCTCCTCCCTGGCTAGCCTGTCCCTGCCTCCGCTCCGCTAGATCCCAGCAGCCTTCATCAGCCTCCAACTAAGAGTCTTGGAGAAGCAGGAAACTAGTTGGTTTCCTTCGAAGCTGCACCTCTTTGCTGTCTTGTTGGGCCTGCGTTTTGATTTCCTTTAAAGTGGAAGGTGCCCCCCCCACTGCACCCCAGGCCCCCGGGGAAGGTGACAAGAACGAGCAAAGGCAACTTCTATCAAAGGTAGGGGGGCAAAGATGCCCTCCTGAAGACACCCGAATAGAAGGGGGTGAGGCTGGGGCGAGAGAGGGAGGGGGAGGGGGAGGAGGGAAGGGAAGGGAGGTAGGAGAGAGACGGAAAGAGAGAGAGAGAGAGAGAGAGAGAGAGAGAGAGAGAGAGAGAGAGAGAGAGAGAGAGAGGTGACTCACAGTGAGGCTTACTCCGTTTGTGCTGATGTTGACTGGCTTCCCATTTGTCAAATGGGTCCAGGGGAAGGTTTCTGGGTTTTTCTTTCTGTCTGTCTGTCTCTGCTTTTTCCTCACTTCCTTTTTTTTTTTTTTTTTTTTTTCTTTTCTCCCCCTTTAACGATTCACCAAAATTTAAATTGTGTCTGCTAAAAATCTCCGCGGGGAAGGCGAGCGCGGAGCCCCGCCAGCATCCAGGCAAGCTGCAAGCTGGACCATTAACGCTACTGCCCCGCTGGGGCCCGGAGCGGAAGGGAGAATTCGGAGGCGGATTGTTTGCCCGACTGGTCGGCAAATAAACATAGGAAAGGGATTCCCCTTTGTAAGAAGCCGGAGCGCTCAGATGCGGGTCGCCAAGAAGCGGAGGTCAGGGCAGTGGGGAGGGGGGTCTTCGCACCAGGGCAGCCAAGGCAGGAAGCCCCTGCGGCGCTGGGACACAGCTTTCCCTCTGGCCTCGCCTTGGCTGGGCAGGCAGCCGAACCAGGCCACTCAATGGGAGAATCCACCCGGGCTGGCTGGAAATCCAGCCTGTTGGACTCACATGCCAGCTCCGCGGGTGACTGCGAGGGGGCTTCTTCCAGCCTACAATTCCCTCTCTTCTCAAATTATAAATGTGCAGGGTGGGGAAGCCTCTGTCTGATAAGACATTCACTCCACGGGCTACAGCAAGCAAATTACAATGGTTTATTTATTTTACTTTTTTTTCAATCCTTGCCTGGCCAGTCCTCCTTGATCAAATTAACATTCTGCTCTTGCAGACCGACTCCCCCCTCCCATTTATTTTATGAAGTACTAATTATTCATTAGTAGATTTCATTAGTCTTTACCAATAAAACATGATGTGATCTACAAATCAAAAGAAAATATTAGGACTCTAACTCATCCTTGGTCCCTATAGTGGGGGGAAGAAAAGAAAGAAAAATTTTTGCCAACAGTAAAATCACGATCAGGAATAGTAGCCATATTTTTAAAATCTAGATTTTGACTATGATTGCATTTTCTTTCCTGTTGTTTGTTTGGATTTGTTTTCAAAACTAGGGTCAGCCGTCTGAACAGTATCTTTGAAGGCTGTTGAGTTGCATGAAAGAAACCTTGCTGAGAATTTGTGTTGCCCTGTGGGACAGAGCCACCCATGAGAGTTAGGGTTGTCTCAGGATGCAACATGCATGGTAGGACCCTACGACTGACCACAAGAGCCACCCCCACTGAGCCCTCCCTGGGTCCACTGGACACTCTGGAAGAAGAATGATTCCTTTGGAACTGAGCTTTTGGCTTGCAAGACACTTCACTTTGCAGGCTAATCAAAATGCTTCTTGAAGAAAGGGAAATTAATTATTTTATAGTTCTATTCTGTGTTGTTCTGTTTTGAAATGCCATCAATAAAGTCCTCCTATGCCAAACCCTGGGTCCCAATCTTTCTACTTTTCAACTTCCATAACCAGTTTCCCTAATTATCTTTCAGCTCCTGCATCCCATCAATGTAATGGGGACCCAGTAACATGTTTAACTCTTTAACCCCAAGCAGAAGTCGACCTGGTGAACTGGGATTCTATAGAGTAATATTTCATGCTGCTTTTATTTTATTTTTATTTATTTGCCTGCTTTTTTGTTTGTTTGTTCATGTATTTATTTATTGATTGAGAGTGGCAAAGGTTAGTTTGAAAAATTCTTGCCTATCTGATGTCTCAGAAATCATATTCATCAGACAAGCTCTGGTTTGCAAATAAACAGATTCTCTCTTCTTAGTTTCTACTCATTATCTATTTATTTATTTATTGTAATTTGTAAAGCCAGAGTGAAAACCACTCTACAAAGCACATATGGACTTGTACTAAAGACTCTGCCTTTCCAATCCTGACTCTGCTTTTCCCAGCCCTTTCTTTTGCCTCAAGCGTTTTGCTGGACTGACAGGGATTTACCAGCTTTCTTCATTTATTTTTTTTCCCCTCAGTTACATTGAGAAAGCCTGTGAATGCCCCTAGAAGAGGACAGAATTTTCCCTTCAACTCATTTTCATAAAAAGGATGATAAATAATACATGGTATTTAATAAGACCTTATCTGAGTGGCTTAATGAAAAACAAATACATTATGTAAGGTACCAATAACTGCTCTCAGCTGTCCCAAATCCACACGGCTTTTGTAGCCTGGTTTCCTCCCCAGGTTGAGACCTCTTAGTGCTGGGATTCCTACAGATCCATTTTTGCAATAATGATTCAGGCTTTACATTTAGGTCCCAGACTCAGGTAAGCTGGAAATCTGTACAATTCAACTATGCAATCCAGACCTTCTAAATCCACATCAGAATTATTCAGAGCTAGGTTTTATTCTCTGGAAAACCAACTACAAATGTTCTTTCACAAGTGCACACAAACACAATCATGCAAGTCCCTAGTACACTCTGCACAAACTCATACAGGGGAGCACAATAGGAATTTTACAGTAGATAACAGGAACAGAGGATCATGGTAGCACTCTGTGGACACCTGCTATTGCTCTCTCCGTAACAGAAGTTTCCCAGCCTTCTAGGAAGCATGTGGGATTCCTGAATTTGAATTCCTTATCAACACAGTACATTGGAACCCCGTCACTGCTACTTGCTCCAGATTGACTCTTTACATCAATTAATGGGAGAAGCGGGCAAAGAAAATGTTCTCGTCTCTCTCTACAAAGAATGCCTGGGCCACAGTGTCACTTGCCATATATACTACAGAGCATTCAAGGGCTGTCCTGCCGGCCTTTCAACTGCAAAAACCTTTAACTGAATGGTTACATAGCCCCTATAGGAAGCCAAATAATACCAGCTTTAAATGAAACTGCATTTGAAGACAACAGCCCAAGTTTTAATTGGACTCACACAGTAGTATTTGTAACTCTTTCCCCAAATTTGCCATTGATTTAAGAGCAGAAAGAGAAGAGGCTTTCGCTTTGGGTCTTTTTTTTTTCCTCTTTCATAATTCCTTATTGTAACTTCCGAAGGTTTTCAAAATAGCAGACTTTTCACTAAAGGATACTTTCTATGGCAGTCACCATGCCTCAAAGCAAGAGTCTAGTTAGACAGAAAGGACTCTTGATCTTGCATGTAATTGTACTAGAATTAGCTCAGTGATAATGTCAAGATGTGGTTTAGAAGCATTTTACTCTGATGTCCACATTTTAATATGGATACCTAAATACTCTTCTATCTTTGGTGAAGTGAGGACCTAAGTAGCTTTAGAAAACTGTATTATTTATTATCTCTATCCCAAGCACTTTGATTGACTTACTTGTTCAAACACTTAAAAGCTATTTAGTTAGTATTGACCTCTTTCCAGGCATTGTTGTGGCCCCTGGGGTTGAAACAGTCACTGAGGACAAAAACAGAGTTTACCTTCTAGTTGGGGTGGAGGAGGCAGAAAAAATAAATAAATAAGATAAGAAATAAACTGCAGAGCATAATAGAGGGTGATGAGTGCTGTGGAAAAAAAAAACATAAGGCAAATCAGGATTAGGGGATTTAGGAAGCAGGGCTGTGCAGGTTGCAGTAAATGGTATCTAAAAAGTGAGTTTGCTTAAAAGAACCCTGTAGTTTCTACTTCCTGAAAGACCCCTTGCATCCTTACCTTATTACTCCAATTCTCAAAGTTAACCATCATAGAAATTCTAGAGCTCTCTAGGATCCGTGCCCTAAATAGTAGTGGCACTTCTCAGGCTGAAAACTTCAAAAATTCTCACCTGCAACTTAGTCTGACACATAGTATGCATTCAAAAGATAATGAATTGCAGGTTGGCTGCAACGTTTACACTAAACGACTTTTTGCTGTCTCTTTCTGCTCAAGGAATGAAAGAATTCTGAGTTTTGTTTTGACCTCTCTGTACATTAAGCTGTCCCCTAGGTCTCTAGAATTTCTCTGCCACATGGTCCCTCTGTACTATACTGCCAAAGCTCCATACCTCTCACACAATTTTCCAGGAAAAAGGAGGCTCACTCTATGGCAATGAGTCAGAGGGTCGAGGACTCAGCATCGCTCAAATGAGCATAGTTTCTTCTCTCAGAGAAACAGGCTGCATTGCAGCCGAAACAATCCAGCCACTTAGTGACAGTGGCTTTGCATGTAGTGACCGAATTGAGGCTGAAGATTAGATAGAGTACGTTTTTGTACAAAGGAACCTCAAACTCCTTGAGCTTCCTAGGCTGGAGATAGGTTATTAGTGAACCTGGGACTAAAAATCAGCTGCATTTACAAAAGCAGAAGCACAAGGGCAGGCAACACCCAGCTCGCAACTAGCACACACCAAAAAAATCTCTTTTGAAAACAGCATGGGTTATCTGGAATCATTTACTATCATCTTTTACCCAAAAGACTGCCATTAATTAATACATAAAATTGACCAGTGAAATAAGATGTCTAACAATAATCTCTAGAAGTGATGTGACTATGAAGAAATGGATAGTCTCAAACATAGATGGTGGAAATCAAAATCAGCGAGACCCTGGAGATGACATTTTGTATTCATTATCAAAATTTAAAGTGTGCATATCTTTCAAGATAACTATTCCAATTCTAGGTATCTGTCTTGCAAAATATTCAAGATGAGTACTGAGACACATACCATGATGTTCACTCCAGCACTACTTGCACAAACAAATAATCAAAAGGAACAGGGGAAAAGTATTAATGTAACACATATAGATACCATGCACCTGTTTAAAAGAATGAGGGGTAGCTATGGGTCTTCCCTTCAAAATTTTCGAAGAAAGATATCTACTAAGTTTCAGAATACATATCATAAAATGTCATGTATGAAAACTAAACCAAATGAAGCAACAACAAAATCCAGTCTCTTTATACATACAAATGTGCATACAGATCACTCATAGGTATGGATGAGGCATGGGCATATATGTACATGTATACAAACATACACATAAACATATGAAATGCATAAAAAAGGGTCTGGAAGAATATAATCCAAAACAGTTAATGTGTTTTTGTCTAGAGTGATAAAGTACCGAGATTTTTAGATTTTTACTCTACACAGATTTATGTCTGAATTTTCACTGTAAGGTTGCGTTTGTGCATTACTTTTATAATACAATGAAGCAAAGCTACTATACTACTGTAACTGTGACCACTATCATTGTTGTGATTATGAGACCCCAGGTTACAAGTTCCTATGGAATCGTTTCTTTGAATGATGATAAGTTTTCCTGATTATTACATGAAAATCTGCTCATATGCACAGTCAAGTTGTAGTATTCTGGATATTTAATATCTCCAGTTAAAAAGCAAAAGCACACAGCGCAAGGTATCCAGGGCTCAGGATCTCATTTCTGTTTCTATCAGTAACTTCACAGGGACATGGTGTTCTGCTTATCATTTCAGATACAAAAGGAAGAGCACCAGGACTCATACTCTGCTGCTTCCTCGGGTGTCGGGGCCTCCAGAAACAGACAGCAGGCAAGAAACCTGCATGTGTTTCTCCAGAAAGCAAGGGCACATCCAGTTTACACACTCAAGTGTGTCACATTCTCAGCCACTCATCTCATTGGATAGGGTAGTTCGTCTTGGCAGCAAGTCTAGTATAGAAACCAGGAGGATTTGGGAAGTGAGTCAGTCTTTTTGTTTCTCCAAACCTAGGGACCAGCTCTGTCTGTCCCTGTTTCCTGCAGGTGAAATGAGGAGAAAGTCCAGGAGTGATAGAAAGTGTGTCATTTTCCCTTTCCCCCACTGTGGTGGTCTCTGGGGCTGAGAACCATAGAGTCCCACAGGTTACAAGCTGGAAAAACTTGCTCCCAACTACTGATCAAGACTACCACACGGGGAGAGTCCCTTATGTGTCAGGGAAAGATATATCTCTGTATACACCACATTGGTTATGTTCTTTTAGGGTTGGCACAAGAGATACATTGTTCTTTCCAAGGTATTCTTGACTTCTGCACACCTGCAAGGAAGGAACAGACCTACCTCAAGCTACCCACACCCCAGGCAACACCATGTATCTCTAAAGCTGTTGTGGATTGCAACATGTGCTACAAAGAAAAACCACATTACCCCCACCACCACCACCAAGTCACAGAGTTTTGGAAATGGTCATGTGGTCCACATCTGTGGTCAGAGTCAGGTTAGGAGGACATTGCTACAAAACTGGCAGCATGTCTATGATGACACTTACCCATGTCTACAGAAACAGACTGGGTTTAAGTCCAAGATTTGGTACTTACATGGGTATAGGGGCACATTAGCTCACCACACTGACCCTCAGTTTTTTCTGAGGCATGGAACCAGCAATAGCTCCTTCCTACAAAGGCAGTGGTTCTCAGATTTCCCATCCCTCCCTCCAATTCATGGACTATTACAATCAAAGTTTAAAAACAGTAAAAGGAATGCATGAAATTAACAACTTTTATATTTGTGGCCAAGTTAGAAGGGTTGTACACACATACACACACACATGCACGCACATACTCACACAGGCCATCTGTTCTGTGCATCGTTTCCGAAAGGAAAGGACATTTTAGACCAAAAAGTAAAAAAGTAAGAAGGACATAATCTCAAAATAAAGGACAGCCTTTCAAGTTGATTAAATTTAGGTCTATTAAAATTTTCACTAAATTGCCCTTAATTTTCTCATTTAGCTTCAGTCTGTTGGAAATGTCATTACAGAATCAGATGAGTCTGTAGATCAGCGTTTGGGAACCACCGAGATAATAAATGTAAAGTGCTTCTTAGCATAGGCACTGGCACTCCAAGAATCAAGAATACATGGTGCGCATGGTGGGGGTACTTGAGAGCAATTAACAGTTACCCTTATTGGACGTCTGTAAGTATCCCTCTCACCCCAAGTGCGTATGGGTCAAACACACCAGACACCCTGCAGATTTCTGAGTCTCCCAACCCATGGAGGGGCTCTCCCTTTTTTCTTAGAGATGCTTAATAGAAGCTAGATGAATTGACCGTGCCACATCACCAGCTTATTCACTCTCCTCAATAACACAGCAATGATCACTCAAAGCTCCCCTATATGCTTCCTGAAGATGGGGTACCTGGGGACTCTTCTGGTTAATGTGAGGGCATACAGTACACCTTAAGGGGAGTCCTTCTTCTGGAGCCTGACTTCCTGGCTCTGAAGGCCCAGCTCTGTCTCCAGCTGCTAGTAAATGGCTATTGACTTATAAGCTCTTAAACCTTTATTTCATTCTCTCTAATGGAGAAGAGTAATAATTTTTCTTCCCTAATTAAGTTGTTAAAAGATAAAGTAATATCTACAAGTGCTGAGATTGGAGCCTTTGATCTAGCAACCATTCAACATATAGTAGCAATTATTATTATGAATAATTCTTTCAATTCCTGACTAAATGATACAACATTCTTCTTTTTCCACAAACACAAAAAAATACATATATATATATATATATATATATATATATATATGACTAACAAAGTCAACACATTTATGGAATGACTAACTGCAAATATAGTTTTATTTTTTAAAAGATTTTTAAATGACAAAGCATTATACGGAAATGTATAAACATTAACTTTCTGCCCCAATCTTCTGAATACACAATTTATTTAACCTTGATAATCAATCAAAGGAGCACAAATGTACACATTCATCCTTATCAACTAAGTTCTTCCCTAGCTGAATCTCACAAAATGTCAGGTCAGTTCCTTTACTATTTTTTGGAGACTGGGTAGGGTAACACATGTTAGAAGATTACTTCTGGCCAAATGGTAATTAATTTTTTCCTCATCTTCACAAAACCCTTTAAAACAGGTTTTATGGCTCTGATTCATATACAAAAAAAAAAAACCCAAAAAACAAACAAACAACAACAAGAACAACAACAACAAAACTGGGACTGCAGGAGGTGCCCAGTTCATACAGTGTCCTGCTAATAAGGGATGGCCACAAGGTTTTCATTTATTCTGTTACCAACAGACTTGCACTATCATGCTATGCCAATTGCAATAGAGGGGCTACCGTGGCAACATCATTGCCATCATTTTAGTCATCATTGTTTATAATACCTACACTTATCAGGCAGTTTTTTGAAGCAGTGCTCTATGCCAATACATCAACAAGCTTTACTTCTTCCAGGAATCTCTCGGTGACCCAGGCCACTTAATTTTATAGCATGAAGTATTCTTAGCTTTCTATTCCCCACCTGCTTCAAGAAGGAGGAAGTACCTATTCACATCCTACCCTGAGCTTTTCAAAAGAAAAGCCTCCAGGCTTTTGTTTGCCACCACCTTTCTATCACAACAGCTGGCAAAAGTGACAAGTTACAAAGACAGGGTCCAATCCCATTAGTCAACTAATATCTAACAGGAGAGACCCACCACAACAGATCCCCGATTAAAAAAAATACTAAAGGCAAGCAAATAACTTCAGCTCCCATGAGAGCTTTGCAGAAACAATAGGTTCCAGGAGATGCAAAGGGAGAGTGCCATCCTGGTACTGAAGAGGGTGGGAGTCAGCTTCCAGTGCACAGGACAGAATGTAAGAGCGTGGGACAAGGGAGGGTAGGCGGAAGAGACAAAAACAGCTAAGTGGTGATTTCTCCTAATGAACATGTGGGCAGGGAGGTCTACTTTGGGAAGCCTCCACACCCCACCCACTCTCTGTGTTTCAACTTTCTGGATGGAACTCGAGCAATCTGAAGGCAAACAAAGCCTACAGAACATTTCTTTTTTGCCTCAGTAATAAGCTTGGTTGCAGGGTTCTTTGACCCCATAAATGCTCAGAAATATTTCTCTCTGTGCAACCTGCAAGCATCTCTGACTAAAACGGACTTCACCTCTAACAGCTTGAGCTCTGCATTAATCTATTTTGACCTCAACCTCCTTGGGGTCATGTCCTGGCATTCAGGTGAGGGACACTACAAGGACTCAGTTCTTGGCATTATCTGCATACTTTCAAAGGCTGGTGATTGTTGCAGTTTAGCTAGGAAAGGTGTAAGAACACACACACACACACACACACACACACACACACACACAATTAGCCAGCCGAAATTAGAAGATTACATTGCTTCTCAAGATCTCATCTCACCAAAATGCACCATCTCTAGACTTCCAAGTCTTAGTCCTCAGAGTGCATTTCACAGTTCCACACATGTAGCATTGCTCTCAGCCTCATCTGCCCTGCTAGCTCAGTGGTTTGTATTCTCTCTTTGGGTTCCACTGCAAGAATCCATGTAGAACACTAAGCCGCTTACTGTTTCTACGGTATCTCTAACATGTAAACCATATATGAGGTTTTATAGACATGAAGACTGTAAAAAAAAAAAAAGGAGGAAGGCTCTCATTTTTAAAACGTATTCTTAGAAGCAACTGGATTTATACTCTCTGTCTCTCTCCCTCTCTTTCTCTCCATATGTATATGAACCCAGGATCTTTGATGAACTATATCCCCAGTCACATTTTTATGTTTTACTTTGATACAGGGGATGACTAAGTCTCTAAGTGTTCCAGACTTGGCCCAATTCACCAGTCTCCTGCCTCAGTCTCCCAGAGTGCTGGAATGAGAAGAGTGTAACACTACACTTGGCTTGTACTGCATCCCTAGCAGTGACATGTAGCTCCTTTACCACTGGTGACTTGTACTGAACCCTCCTGGTTTCAGACCTTCCCTGGTGTACTTCCTTGTCCTTCCTCTCTTGTTTTTGGGAGCCAAAGAACAAGTTCCCATCCTCATCCCTCTGCCTCTTGTCTCCTGCTGCTTGAAAGCTTAGCATCAGTTGCCCCTAGGCACCTGAGGGGGATCAACCTTTCACTGAAATTTGCATCAAGTCATTCTTTACAGAAGGCACTCTACTATGCCCACTATTAAAAGATTAGCACTACCTTTGCCTAGTTTCTTTTTCTTTAAATTTTTATTAGCATATGTTTGCAACACATAGTGATTACATTTATTGCAGGGAGTTGGTACATGTACATAACACATTTAATTCTTTGTGCATCCCTTCCCCTTCCTTCTTCCCCTCCCTCTCTGGTTTTAGATATACAAACTTCAGGCTTTTTTGGCACAGGGCATGAAAGGTAAACGTGATATACCTCCTTGGCTAATCCCGCTATGGACATGCAGTGTCCAGTTCTCACAAACTCCACAAGCTGCACAAGATCTAACTTGGCAGCATTTTGTACATTGCCAGGTCTCTTACCTCTTGTACCCCAAAGCACTTCTGTCATACACACATACACGCCTGTGTGTATGACTTTCCACACGCCTGTGTAGGATTCACAACACCAGTTGAGTGCTGCTGAATCAGACAGTCTGGAATGTAACTAAATCCCCACCACATGTTAAACTTGATCTCTCCTTACAAGTTATATCTCAGGGATGGTCATAAATTCAAGCAGTCCCTGAATGTCTAGGTAGGTACCAAGTTCTATCCTTTCTGCTGCTCCCCAAAACACAGCAACTGTTTGCATCTGCTCTACTGACCTGCCTGTTTGTTAATGGAAGCACCTCCCTTTCACTGACATGACCTTGAAACCTCAACATTTGCCCTTCACATCTCCCTCTTCTGCTCTGAATAGTCAATTGGTTCCACACATTATCATTTTTTACTCTCCAATCTCTCAGTTACAAAGTAACTCCTTGATTTTCTATTGGCACTGTCCAAGTGCAACGTATTTTTCTCTGCCTAAAGGTGTTTTTTTTTTTTTTTTTTTTAATTTTTTTTGGTACTGGGGATCAAACTCGTGACATTGCACTTACCAGACAAGCACTTGAGTCACTGAGCTAAATTCCTGGCTGCCTAGAGTTATTTTAAAAGCTATATTACCCTAATTATTTCCTTTGCTGTCTGTCTCTGTGCCTCCCAACTCATACTTCACACCAGTGTCAAGGAGGAAATTTACATATACAAAACCAAGCATTCTAATCCTCTGGTCAAAAAGTGCCTGCTCCCCCTGGTTAGGCTAGGTATTAACTGTCTCACCCTGATGTTGCATCTGCTGCCGCACATCATACCTGGGATTTCTCTGTAACTCTCTGTCCCCAGGTTCCAGTCACCTCAAACCTTGCATTGTAATCACCAATGCCCCATGTCTCCAGCTAGGTGTTCACTGGTTGAGTCTGATCTAATGGTATGAGGATACAAATCCCAGGTTCCTTGAGGCCTAATTAAATAACCACAGAAAGACATGAACGTCTTCGGATGTTTGGCCATGTCCATGTAGAGATGGGGTTGCTCCTGCCTGTATGTGCTTCTATTTATTCTATTTATTCTTCACAGGGACGGTGCTGGGTACACACTGATAATACCAGGTCCCTCATGAGAATTTTAACACTCAGGAGGGCTTGGAAACCTTCTGCATACAAATGGCATTGCTAGAGTTCACCATAAACTCTGTCTATTTTCTATCTCCTGCAACTTCACCTCGCATGCACAGGTATGCACATGTCCATGAGAACTCTTGGTTGCTCCCTCAGTGTAGTGTCCTCAACCCTTTACACAGTCATGGGCTGCCCATAGAGGGGAGCTTGTTATATATTGGTGAATGAATGAGAAATATTGTAAAGGACAATCTGGGTTCTCCATGTCCATGTTTCTGAAATCTATTTTTTTTACTTGTCAGTTAACTCATTTATTAATTTCTCAGCTACATGATGAATGCATCCTCTGTACTGGCCCCAGAGATGCAATGGTCAACTAGACAGGAAATGGACTTTATATTCTAGATTAGCCAGATATTTTAAAATCATCTAGTTAAAATAATTACTTTTTGGAAAAAAAATTACTTTTTGCAAATTTGTACCTGTATGAGAAACAGCATTTTTCTCAGTATCATGTAACAACTTAAAATATTGAAGTGGGTTGTATTACAAGGCTAATTGAAAATAAGATTAGTAATCTATACTATCAATTTCAAATATTAGTGTTCACCCAAATAGCATCATTTCCTTGCTGATGGGCTTTATAATAAATCTTTCACATTCGAATTTTAAAATTCATCCCTATTTCTGTGACTTTCATCTGTTATAAATGAAGTTATTTCTGTGAAGATTTCTATTGGTGTAAATGTGTGTATGCAAGAACCACTACTTTGCCATATCACATAGGGAGGTGCAGATTACTTTCCCATGAATAATAGTAATAATAATAATAATAATAAAATGTTTTAGAACCACAGAATTGACCTTGACCTGCTTTCCGGACAGTGAAGTAGATGACAAAAAGGACAAGATAGACTTCCTGGTTCTGACTCTTGGGTCAGTTAAGGACATGCACTTCTGGTACATTAAATTTTCTGAATCTTAGGTGAATATTTACAAAATGGTAAATCTGTGATAGATTTTTTTTTTACAAGCTTGAATTTGGATAACACGTGATGACACATCCAAATTGTTTAATGCAACCTGGGGCACTGACAATGCATGATGCATCTTAGCTTGAAAGATGATGAGGATGAGGATGGTGACGATGATGATGACGGTGATTGTGTTGGTGGGAGAGGTGAGATTGCTAATAGTGATCCAGCTATTATTGATTTGTATACAAGGGTAAAGTGGTATAAATTGACCTCTGTGCAAAAAGGAGTCTTGTTCCTTTGGGTTAGAAAAAAAGAAAGCCATTCTTTGCATCTACTTAAGTGTAGCCCTTGCTACTTCCTCATCCTGCCCCTCTCTTTAATGCTGGTGTTTCCAGTCAAGGAAGTAACTGGGATACCTATGGCCTCTGGACTACCCTGCCTTCCTTTCTCAAAAGAGGGCTACAGTCATCTCTGAGGAGCGACTCCTGTGCATCATGGAAGAACTGGTCTTTTGGGTAAGTCTGGGGGCTATTAATATTTTATGACCTCTTTAGTGAAAACAGCAACTCCCAGGGTGCTGGTACTTCCTCT